>JAPKID020003591.1:0-12246 GCA_026931265.2 Tropidonophis doriae
GCCCTACCTTCTGACAGCCGGGTAGGGCTCGTGGCACACAGGGCTGCGCCTTCGCCCGCTTCTTCCCGCTCGCCGGGAAGAAGCTTTCCCAGGGTGCAGGCCCAGGACTTAAATATCTTGTTCCCACAAATTTCTGAAAGATTCCCTGAATAGTTGAGACCAAAACAAAAACCCTATGAAATGGAGAGGGAAGATCACTGCCATACTTCTACTATTAATGTATTTTTAGCAATTTAAAACATTTACATAACTGCTTGTCTTCTTACCAACTCTTCAGTGTCTCTCAATGTATGTATGTATGTATGTATGTATGTACGTATGTACGTAGGTATGTGTCAGATCTGTGTATATGCCATTTTTCAGAGGAAGGTGGGAGAATTATAACTCGTTACAATTATTTGCTGTTTTCCTCTCTATGTATCTTCCATCTTGCATCACATTCTTGTATAACCTTTCAACTGATTTATAAACATTGCCTGGTGCCTCCACTGCCCGGCTATTTCTCACCTCTCGACAAATGTACAGGGGGGAGTGGACCATGTGGACAACAGAGTCAGAAGGCAGCCCTGAGAAAGCTTTCTTTTCTCAGAGCAGTAACATCTTCACACCTGTGGATTGGCTGAATCCACACTGGACAGTTGGGAGGGTTCTCTAATTCCTTTTTTTTCTTACTTGTATGGCCTGAGGGACCTCAGAGTCTGTTTTGCATTTGCCCTGCTATCATCCCTTTCCAATAAAAGGTTCCTTTTGAAATGCCAAGTTTCAAGAGTCTTTGCTTTCTTGAATAAGGAGGTGAGGCCACCCATACAGTATGTATGCTAACTAATAATTTCCATTGGAGTAATTGATCCTCATTCCAAGAACAAGTCAAACTGTTTCTCATACACACACACACCTAGATTAACAGAATATTTTCACTGTCTACCAACGGGCTAGATAAACATATTAAAAGGGTACATGATTAAATTGTTACAGAATCACATTCAGAGCTTTAGGTCTTTTACTTTTTACTCTAGCTGGGGGAAAAAGTGAATATAAGTAAAGATGGCATCAAAGACTCTGAAAAAACATATAATTGTACTTTTAATTTTCTCTCTCGCTCTTCTCATTTTTGTTCCAATACATCTTGGAGCTTTGTAGTCCATTTTTTTATCATCTCTATTCCCTGAAGTTGTATTGCCATTCCTAGGTACATAGTCATCAACTTAGATGTACATAGCAAACAACATCTGCTCAAGTCAGTCTTTTAAAAAAACTATTTTTACTATAAATCTGGTTCATTCACTAAATTCTGTTCCTGAATAGTCAGGTCACTGATGAATTATAAGATGCCAATTTGTTCCGAAGGGAATACTACATACCTGTAAATAAGCAGGTATATTTGTAATAAATATGAATCTGAAAGAGAGTCTTAGGGAATCTGAAGTTTACATCCTACTGGGCATTAGATTACTTAACTACTGTGGAACAGTGCATGGTCAGCTCTCAAGGGCCTTTTAACATAGAAATGACACCATTGTTGTGTGTATAAACTTGCACATTTATTGAAATATCTATCCTTCTTTCTGATGCCGAATTCAGATGATCTATGTATCTCAGGCAAAAAATGCATACCCATGAAGGTAAAACAGAGATAATCTGAAATGGTAAAGGAAGAGGAGGAGGAGGAGGAGGAGGGGGGGGAAGGGGGGAAATACAGGTTTTATCAAACTTCCAAGTAGGCACAAATTAGGGATAAGCTCCCCAAAGATTTGAACAATACAATTAGAAGTAAATATTTGTTCTTTTTCTGAATGGTCAACATTCAAACTGTCGGCAACCACTGAATAGTTTGATGGTGAAAAAAAACTTCCGTGCATTTCTAGTTGACATCTAGCACCCTCTGTTTCCATGCCTGCCTTTCCACATACATGAATGTGGTGTAATATTTTTTTAATTAATGTATGTATTAAATTTGTTTGCCACCCATCTTGCCACGGCAAATAAATTTAATAAATAAATTTGTATTTATTTGATGAATATTTGACATCCATTTCTCAAAATCACTCATTTTAATGGAAGTAGTTCTCAATTCCCCCCCACCAATTATCTTTTTTTCTTTATCTTAAATAATGTAAAAACCATCACACACAAAAAAGAACCCAGAATTAAGTATCTCTATAGTGATGGCCCCAAATTGAATCCTTGACTTACAAACAAGCAATTACACAATGTTCATTACCTCCATTACCTGCCCAAATGACCCCACTTTAAAAGGCCCTGCATTAATGGCTTTTGCATGCTTCTGAATTCCTTGCCACTTAATGGAATCCGGACTGCAAAGAAGCAGAATTAGTTTGGTAAATGTGTATGTTGTAATATTGTGCTGACTTAAGGGTGGATACCTAGAAGCAGGAAAAGACCTAACCCAGATTTGTTGCCCTGGCAAAAACAATAACAGAAGCATCTACCCTCTTTTCCATTTCAAGGAATTTCATCATTATTATTTTTTCTTTCTTTAAGTGGCCTTACTAAGGTCAGATTACCCAACAGGGGTGGGAAAAACTAAAACCTGAAGGAACCACAAAGTACAAGATATTTGGGGAGGAAAGTCAGGTTGCAAGAAAAAGAGGTTGTGGACAGTCTGAAAAAAAAATTGATTGTAGCATGCAAAATGTCTTTATCTTTATTCCACATGCATTGCTACTGGCAAATCCACTATGCTGCTACACTATTTGCCTAAACTTCCCTAAACTCTGGATGAATTTGTCAACTGTGAAGCCATGATCACATCAAATTTACATGGAACAAATCATGGATATCAAGTCTAGTACAGGACTTACAACCACAATTGAGCCCAAAATAGATGTTGCTAAGTGAGAAATTAGTAAAGTAGTTTTGTCTCATTCTACGACCTTTTTTTCAACAGTTGTTAAGTGTATAATCAGAGGTGTTAAATTGATAAGATGGCTGTTAAGTGAATCTGGATTTCCCATCAATTTTGTGTGTCAGAAAATTGCAAAAGGGGATCACATGACTCCAGGACATTGCAACTGTCATAAACATGAATTAATTGCCCAATGTATGAATTTTGATCGCATGACCACAGGATGCTACAATGGTCATAAGTGTAAAAAATGGTCATAAGTCACTTTTTTCAGTGCCATTGTAACTTTGAACAGTCACTAAATGAACTGTTGTAAATTGAGGACTACCTTTACAGATTTGGAACAAATTCACCATGTTCAATGGAGAGAATCTCCTTTGTGATCAGTTATTGTGATCCTCACAAAGTTGGTTGGTAGGTTTAAAAAAACACCTTACCCTCAGTCGATTCTTGTTAGAGGAAGAATGCCTTATTAGTGAGGTCAATCCATTCAACCTATCGTATTTCACATAAATGAGTAAAATAGTGCAGCTTTTAACCTGGGAGTGCTGAAATTCAATTTAATTAAGGTGTGATGCTTTTAAAACACACACATGCCCAAGTTGAATTATTGCCTTTGGGGCTTTATATCATTTCTAACTTTTATTTTGTGTTTCCTTCTCTCCATTAAAAAACAAAATGTCAATCATGTGGGTGAAGGGTAGGGACGATAGAAAAATGAAATAGACATGAACAGCGGATGAGAAGGAACATTGTTAACTAAGATAAACTTGATAGAGGATTTAGCTTAACATATCATTCAAGTTGGGTGGAAATGATCTCGTAGACAACTTTCACTCTGTCAAGGACCTAGGAGTACTCATCTCAAATTATCTAGGCCCAGAGCTCACTGTAACAGCATTGCCAAAAAGGCATTAATAGTTGTTAACCTAATTTTGTGAAGCTTCTTCTCCAGTAACACTGTATATATAACTAGGTAATACAAAATCTTTGTCAGACCAATTCTTGAATACAGCTCATCCGCCTGAAACCCATCCTGTATATCAGACCTTAGCACAATTGAGCAGGTTCAGAGGTACTTCACGAGAAGAGTACTCCACTCCTCTATTCACAATAGAATTTCCTATGCCACCAGTCTTGAAATTTTGGGCTTGAACAATCTGGAACTGCACGGCCTGCGGTCCAATATAAGCATGGTGCACAAAATTGTCTGCTATAATGTCTTGTCTGTCAATGATTTCTTCAGATTCAACCACAATAATACACAAGCAAACAATCAATACAAACTCAAGATAAACCACTTCAAACTCGATTGCAGAAAATACGATTTCAGCAACAAAGTGGTCAACGCCTGGAATGCTCTACATGACTCCATTATTCCAGCTTCAAACCCTCACAACTTCAATCTCAAACTGTCTCCCGCGGACCTCTCTCCATTCTTAAGAGGTCCATAAAGGGAGCCTTCGTGTCCATGTTTATACTTATACCTGTTATCTTGTACATGTTTGACAAATAAACACACAAACAAACAATAATTCAAAGAGAAAGAATTTGCTTCCAAGTCGATATTATAACAAAATCTGGCACTACCATATCTTAGTGAAAATAAGCAAAGGCAGCTTACCTTTGAAAGTTATAGTTTTTTACAAGAAGAGAAAACCACATCAGTTTATTTGTGTAATGGAAAATAGGCAGCATCTTCACACAAACACAAAAGAAGTAGACTGGAGTGGTCTTACATCTCCTGCTTCGTCTTCCTCCACCCCATGAGTGAGTTAATTCTGAATTCAATTTATTCTTGCCGGGTTCTGAGTTTGTAAATAGGTGTAAATCAAAAATTTTGGCTTTAAAACAAACTACTTTTTCAAGAAACATACCATTCTATGGATGGCTTGTATAATAATTTTTTAAATCAATTCTCATGCCTGAGAAATCCATAATTTTTGATGTCTTGAGAGAACCCCAGAAAATATATACCTGGCTGATTTATCACTTTCTTTTGAAATACAGCTTCTAGCTTATATATAAAAACTAGTTCAGTATTTGCTAAAGTAGAAATGAATTTGTAGGGATGAGAGGAAATGAAATCTCAGAGTTTGGAAGGGATTTATATTTATGCCTGCAGGTACTTAATTATTATTATTTTATATTGTCACATAACCAGCATGGATTTTTTTTAATCATGAGGGAATAGGCTTTGTATGGTAGAACATTATAACAGACCAAGAAGCAAACATGATGACATTCTAAGGGAAAGCTTCAATAAAAAGAATTTCATTTTCACTCTAAAAGTCTGCTAAATGCTCTATATTTTTTCTGAATGCTTCTGCTCTGTATATCTGCTTGTGTTCTATCTGTGAAGGTAAAGGGATAAAAAATATTGTTTAAAATATTAAGTAAAAATGCTTTTTAAAGTATTACAAGAATATATGATAGGATTCTTTAAAAAAAATAAATGCAATGATTCAGGGGTTTATTAGTTCTTAAATCTAAGGAAACTAATCTTTGTTTCAGCAAGTTCACAAATCATTTCCTTCTTTAAAAATACCATTTTTGATCATATTATAATGCTTTTCCAACTGTGCATGATGCTGCAGTTGTTTTTTAAGAGATGATACCCTGCTGCCATGGAAATAAGGATATCAACAGAACCATTTCCAAATTGAAGTTGAATAAAAAGAGATTGACAAGGAAATGGAATTTGCTGAAGCAAAGAAACAAAGGAGATCATGGTTAATTCACACATTTTCATAAACGAAAATTTTCGTAAAGGAAAATTTAAGAAGCTATGTGCATTACATGTATTGCACAGTCTCTGGGACTGTCAAGAACTATTATCCTAATGTAAGTAATTAGAGCCAGTTTAGTCTAGTGATTAAGACACCAGACTAGAAAGTGGAAGAACATGAGTTCAAGCTGGCTTAACTATGAAACCAGTTGGATGACTTTGGGCCAGTCATTCTCTCTCACTCCAACCCACCTGACAGGTTTCCCGCTGTAGGGAAAACAGAAGGAGGAAGGTGTATTGGATTGTTTGAGTTATTTGTAAAAATAATAAAAACCTTTAAAATGAAGGATGGAAGGTAAGTAAATAATTAAGCATGATAACTTGTTCATGAAGATGCTGCAATGTATCAGATCTTGAGATGAAAGATATAAGGGCAGCATTTGTTTGATGACCTCACATCATCATGCAATCTCATCTCAAGCTCTGATCCTTTGTAAAACTAGCCTCCTCCTCCTCCGCCAACTCCCCCCAAGGCCGCTGCCGAGTCAGCGGCCTCTCTTGTTGCCCGCGCTGCCAACCCCCCGCACCATAAGGCCGCTGCTGCCCACACAATTCACACAATCTGTACATATCATTGGTGATACACTTGTAAGGAACGTTGTGTGAAAATTTGGTGGCGATTGTTGCAATAGTTTCTGAGATTAGCAGTTTTGAACAAACTCATAGTTACATTTTTACTTATATAGATTATAACACAACACAATTGTGATAGCACAAGGTAGCTTTTGTCAGAATGACAGTTTTGATATCCCACAAAGATTCCACTGGTTTAAGAAGAGGTAGTTTATAAATGAGGGATAGAATAGGACATGGTATGAATTAAAAAATGTGAAATGCATAGAATCAATTACAGACAAATTATGTGGATCAGGATATAATCAAAGAAATTATAATTTCAAAAGCTGTGAAGTAGTATCTAGCACTATCATATAAGCAAGCAATTAATTGGAAGTTAGAATATCTATTATTTGCATTTGTTCTGGCTAAACTGACCCCATTAGAACTTGGAATCCAGGTATTAAATTGAGTCAATATTTTTTTTTTCTGAATTTCTGAACTATGCTTGTAGGAATGCTGTAGAGTCTAGGGAACTTTATTTTTGCCCTTTATTTCCCAAGGAAAAAAAGGGAAGAGAACATTGACCATTATGGAGGACATAATTTATTTATTTTATTTATTTATTTCATCAAACATGTATTAAATAAAATGTATAAGTATAAGCATGATTTTGAATACATGAAATGGAGAAAAATAAAAGGGAATATTAGGACAGGGACAGGAGGCACACTGGTGTGCTTATGCACGCCCCTTACAGACCTCTTAAGAATGGGGTGAGGTCAACAGTAGACAGTCTTAGGTTAAAGTTTTGGGGGCTAGGGGAAGAAACCACAGTCAGGTAGTGCATTCCAGGCATTGACCACTCTGTTGTTGAAGTTGCATTTTCTGCAGTCGAGTTTGGGGTGATTTACTTTAAGTTTGTATCTATTGTGTGCGCGTGTATTGTTGTGGTTGAAGCTGAAGTAGTTATTGACAGGTAGGACATTGTAGCAGATAATTTTATGTACTACCCTTAGGTAAAAATTGTATATAGGGATGGATATTTTGAAAGCTGTGTGGCTTTTAAAGAAATTAACTACTTCTATTACTATTACTATCCTTCATACAGCCATTTACTGGTTTGTGATGAAAATTTTGGCAATAACTGTGGAAGTGGCACTGAATCATTTCTTTATGAGAAAGGCTATCATTAGTGCCCCCAAAAACAGTATAGTATGATGGTAAAGATGTCACATTTGAACCAAAGAGCTTGACCATTGACCATTATTAGACCATTGTTAGGACCAATCATGATCTCTCACAGCCTCACAAAGTTGTGGAAATAAAACTAGGAGATACTTCTCCATTAAGTTACCTTGAGCGCTATCAGAGGATAAAGCTTACAACAGCACATAATATCAAAGGCATTTGCCTATTCTAGGTCCTTGGGAACCTCAATAGGTAGATAAAATGCCAAATTCAATGCAAATAGCTGGCTGACTGTTTAACCAATAAAAAGCCTAAACATCTCAATGACTATACAACCAACCATAATAAAAATAATACACCTGAGACATTAGAAAGTCCATTTCCAGCCATATGACTCGAAAAGTCTCCTATTTCATGATGATCTGGAGCATGCTATTCAAATGAGCAATATGAAGAAGCCAGATTAGACATACCAATTAATTTTCAAAAAGCCAATATATGGGTCAGAAAATGACTAACTATGACATAATAGGAATCCTTATTTTGGAAGGCAAATTAAGGGATATGCAACAATGTCATATCTCATTTCCAAACATGTTTCAATTCCACCACTACACTCCTTATGTAAATAGGGAATAATTATTAGACTGAATAAGACTGATAAAGACTAGCCTGTTTTGTCCCATATCTAAAGTTATTAGAGTCCAGCAAAAGGGGGAAAGTCCTCTATTTTTTCCTCATGTCCTCCACTTGCAAGACATCAAATATTGTCCAGATTTTTGAGTGTCTTTTTTGTTTTTGGACTCTTTTCAAAAACCAGTCATTCAAACTTTTGTGTATTATGACCTTGTAAATTGTCTGCTTCTTTTTTTCCATCATCCATCAACAGACTTGACAGTCTAGATTTATGTTATTTATTTCATGATACTAGCAATCGGCTTCAATCTCGCCCCTTCAAATCTATGATCACTGTAGCCTGAACATCACATGACTTGTTCTACATTTCTATGGTAAAATCCAAAAAGAATGTCATTAATTCTATGTTCTCAAGAGCATATTTTCTTGAAAAGATCTGTTGGGAAAATGTCACAATTGCAGAAGAGTCTTTCTGATGCTGTAAAAAGGACAGGTAGTCCAACTGTTGACTTATAACAGTTCACTTAGCGACCATTCAAAGTTAAAACAAGCACTGAACAAAGTGACTTATGACTATTTTTCATACTTATGACCAGGGGTGAAATTCAGCAGGTTCTAACAGGTTCTGGAGAACTGGTAGCGGAAATTTTGAGTAGTTTGGAGAACCGGCAAATACCATCTCTGGCTAGCCCCAGAGTGGGGAGGGAATGAGGATTTTGCAGTATCCTTCCCCTGGAGTTAGGTGGTAATTGAAATTTTGCAATATCATTCCCCCAGGAGTGAGGAGGGATTAGGGATTTTGCAGTATCCTTCCCCTGCCATGCCCACCAAGCCACAGCCATAGAATCGGTAGTAAAAAATTTGAATTTCACCACTGCTTATGACCATTGTGGCATTCCCATGGTCACATGATCAAAATTCAGATGCTTGGCCACTGACTCATTTTCATGACACGTGCAGTGCCCCGGGGTCATGCAATGCAATGTCATTTTGCTACCTTCTGATAAGCAAAGCCAATGGGTAAGCCAGATTCACTTACGAACCATTTATTTATTAAAGAACTGTGGTGCTTCACTTAACAACTGTGCCAAGAAAAGTTGTAAAATAGAACAAAGCTCACTTAATGAATGTCTTGCTTAGCAACATAAATTTTGGGGTGAATTGTGATTGTAAATTGAGGACTGCCTATAATTTCATGTACATGGAGGTTGAAATATATTTTTCCAGTAACTGCTTTTTTCCTCTTCCTCGTCCCTCCAGCTCCTTTCCAATTGTTCATTTCCTCCTTTGCTTGTTCAGGTATCTGGTACCCATATCATACTGAAAACAAGGAACTAAAGCTGGAAAAAGTAGTAGAAATCTCAAGGCTCTCGGGAGAATAGGGCCTATTCTTTTGACTGACAGTATCTATTAGTTGAGGGCCACTTTAGGTTTTAGAACTGCCTTAGGCACAAATCTATCTGATTGACATTGGGTCAGTCACTCTTTCTCAGAGATTTGTCCAGGTCAGTCATGAGGAGTCAAGACTGACTAAAAGGCACCAAAACCCCCAAACAGGCCACTTGTTAGTTAGCAATTCACACTTAAGGTAAAGGTAAAGGTTCTCCTTGCACATATGTGCTAGTCGTTCCTATTCTAGGGGGCAGTGCTTATCTCCATTTCAAAGCTGAAGAGCCAGCAATGTCTAAAGAGGTCTCCGTGGTCATGTGGCCGGCATGACTAAATGCCAAAGGTGCACACTGTTATCTTCTGACCAAAGGTGGTTCCTATTTTTCTACTTCTATTTTTACATGCTTTCAAACTGCTATGTTGGTAGAAGCTGGGACAAGTAATGGGAGTTCACTCTGTTACATGGTGCTAGGGATTTGAACCGCCGAACCACCAACATTTCTGATTGACAAGTTCAGTGTCTTAGCCATTGAGCCACCGCATCCCTAATTCACACTTAAACAATCCAAAAAAACAATGACAAAGATTGAAAACACAACATGAACATTTTAAAAGAAATTACAAATTATTAGCAATGAAATGTCTTCATATAAGTCATAGCTTTGCTTGGGAAGCAGGACCCTATCCATATTAATGTATTTCCAAGTTTGCTTTTTAAAGGAATTTATTTTCAATATACATGTATAGAATATATAGAATATATGGTCAGTATTGCCAGAAATACAAAGAAAAAAATGTTTGTAAAAAGCAGATGAGTTATTAGTAATTTTTAAATATATATAATTATTATTCATAAGCATGTTGTTGTAATTTTTGTACAATAATCTACAGAATCCATAGAGGGGGTCTCCTTGTTTTTCTTGTACAGTATTTGAGGCAGAGGTGGGTTCCTACCAGTTCGGGCCAGTTTGGCTGAGTAGGTAGTAAATTGGCTGCCACACCCCTGAACTGGTTCTATCATCAGCACTGTAGGTGCTGTAGTTGTTTTATTTACTACTGTGCATGAGCACATAGCACGCATCAAGCACATGTGTCTCAAGTGCGTTGCTGAGCAAACCAGCAATAAAAGAATCCAAAACCCACCTCTGATTTGAAGACTTTCTAAAAAGTGTGAGCAGCATAACAGATTTAGTGAAAAGTAACTTTGCAGATGAGTACAATTTGAGCCCAAAATAAAATAAATCAAAAGGTTTCTCATAGTTGACTGTGATATTTGTGCTAGGAATTACTGACTTGCTTTGGCCTGTTCTTGTTCTGATTATTCATACCTTGCAAAGAACTACAGACATTCATGACACCAAAAATGCAGCATCTCATAGATCAGAGCTTAATAGTAAATTTTCCTTTTCATCTTTTGTTTTTGTTACACAGGTGGAATTTAATAAAACGAGAGCAGCTTAAACTTAAAACAGAAGAGTTGTCAAAAACATTATATAAAATAAAAAAGCAATTTATTGAAGAACTATAAGTGATTAAGATCATGGATATGTGTGTTTGTTGACATATTAATGAGTTCCCACTGGGGTATTATTAAGTGCACAGTTTGCGCTAATTTCACTTTCAGCTTTCTATTAAATTTTATTGATATAGTTTCCAGACAATGGGGAAAAATGTACAAAAACAAATTTCTAACCTTTTGGTATGTAACTTAGTATTAATTTCCTTAAATGAAAACAATGTCTGATTTTTTAAAAAGGAGCAAGTAGAGAAGTTTGAGTTGGGCACCAAAAGTTCTAGATGAGATGGTACTTGATGGGTGATTAACATCATCCATTCAGAATTAATTGACATCTTTATTCACAGTGATATAAAAATGTTCTTCTGACAGAGCTTAAATATCAGGTTTCAAAGATGCCATTTGTTTTCCAATTTCTTCATTTATCACATAATAATAAGCTTTGACATTTTATCTGCAATGGTTATTACTTTAAAAAAACTTCTGAATTAAGATTAGTTTAAAGCTTCTATTTCTAGTCCACAAATAACTAGTAAAAATAAAAATGTATAACTTCTGTTCCTAAATACCCACTAACATGATGTGGGTATGTCCAGTGACACACACTGCTTTGTTACTGATAGAGGACAATATTTTTAACTTGAGGTTGACATGAGGGATTTCAACAGGCACATAGACATATACAACATCTACATACCATTCAAAGAAATAATCAACAAGCAAAAAAAAAAAAAAGATGTGATAACCTGGGGCTGGGCATGAAAGCAGCCCAGCCGGAATGAAGGCTTAACTCCCTTTTATTGCTCCAACTTTCCCCCCAAAAGTTCCCACACTTCAAACCCACACATGCACCTCTACTAGTTTCTGGCTGCTGTGAGTCCAGAGAAGCAGACAGTTTCTGAGAGCAAACACAGTTCAGGAAACTTGGTTCCAGGGAGTCATCATTGCAGAGAGCGGTTGCTGGAGCTGAAGCACAACCAGAAACAGAGCTGTGTCACTGAGTACTTGCCCACTGCCAGACCAGACAAAGCAAAGCAAGTCGAACCCAGGCAAAGCAAGGCTAAGTGCAGTAAGACAAGGTGGAAAGCTGTCAGTAATTGCAAGCATGGCTGGAAAAGAAAATGCTTGTTCCTTACAAGTATCCCTCCCCACAACATCTCTTTAAATTTTATTCCCCAGGTAAACCTTGTGATGAGGGGTGGGGCTTCCTCCCCCTGAGCATTCAGTTCAGCCTGGCCTGATCACACCTCCTCTCTACCCTCTGTGTTCGAGGATCAGATGGGGGGGGGGGAATTGCTCCTTGCT
>JAPKID020003592.1:0-12245 GCA_026931265.2 Tropidonophis doriae
GTAGTCCAATTGGGAGGTCACCAGCGCCTGGGTGACTGTGCGTAGGTCCTCCCGGCCTAGTAAGGGGCTCAATTGGCAGACCAAGCGTACCTGGTAAAAGGCCCTCCTGGTCGCAGGCCCTCCTGGTAGCAGCCGAAACCTGATCTCACTGTTTGACATTTTTTCTGAAGTTCTCCATGTAGAGGACAAAATAATTTTATCTGAAAAATGTTGCTTTATAATATTTTAAATGGGAAAATGTAAAGTTGGTTCTGTTTCATATTTTACTGAAGGTATGCAACACATTTAGGTAAATGCCAAGTCAAAGAGACCCTTTTTTTTTAAACTTTAGATCAAAGCATAAACAATATAAATTAGCTTCTTCTAGAATTGGATTTTTCCATGAAGCTCCAATTCCAGTTTTATATTAGTTCCAAAGCAGCAATCTTTGAAAGGTCTCTTTTTCAAACAACTGACGGATAGGGATGCTAAGATTAATCACGCTAAAAGGATTGGATTCAGAAGGTGACTAGACGTGTCCCTTCAAATCAAAATGTGTCTTCAAATCAAGTCCAAACTACTCTGGAATTGCAAAAGACAGGATATAAATCCGTGATGGCAAACCTATGGCACCAGTGCCATAGATGGCATGCAGAACTGTTTCTGAAGGCATGTGAGCCATTACCCCAGCTCAGCTCCACCAGCCAGCTGTTTTTTGGGTGTCTGTTGTGCATACATGGGGAGGGGCACTATTGGGAAACCCATGTGCATGTGTGGGAGAAGACATTAATCCTACATCTCAGATTTATGGTGCTTCCTTGTTCAGTTTTTCTCAACTTTTTCTATACTGGGCACTGACAATTTCAATCTGAATCCCTTTGTATATGAATTCAATCTCTAAACATCATTTCCATCACATTAGGATACGAACAAAACTCCATGGGAACTATGTTTAGCAAATTAGATATAATAGCAAGTACAATAAATAAAAGTTTTTTGTTTTTTGTTTTTTTAAAAAACGAATTATATTTTTTTAAAATTATAACACAAAATTCTACTATTTTTGTGAAATTTGGCATTTTATCATCTCATAAAAATAGACTTCCATTTCATCTATTTTTACTGCTTTTACTATTAAAATAATGATAAAGAACAAAGCACAAATGTAATAATGCATACATTATCAAAAAAATGAAAAACACTGATAATGCTTTTTTTTTAAAAAGTGAAAAAATACAACAAAGGAAAAAAGGAAAAAGTAGAGTGTAATTTCATTTTAATAGTAAGTATCTGTTTATTTATTTATTTTATTCATTCATTCAACTTATTTGCCACCCAACTTGCCACAAGATATAGATGGTATAGATATACCGGTAGATATAGATGATAGAGATTAGAGATGATAGTGATAAAGGTAAAGGTAAAAATTCCCCTCGCACATATGTGCTAGATATTCCTGACTGTAGGGAGTGGTGCTCATTCCATTTCAAAGCTGAAGACCCAGCGCTGCCCGAAGATGTCTCTGTGGTCATATGGCCGGCATGACTAAACACCGAAGGCGCAGAAAATATTGTTACCTTCCCACCAAAGGTAGCCCCTATTTTTTTACTTGCATTTTACATCCTTTCAAACTGCTAGGTTGGCAGAAGCTGGGACAAGTAATGGGAGCTCACTCCGTTACGCGGCACTAAGAACCACCGAACTGCTGGACTTTCTGATCGACAAGCTCAGCATCTTAGCCATTCAGACACCATGTCCCTTTTTATGATAGAGATAGAGATATGTAATTATTAGTACATCAACCGCCTCCAACACAGTCCCCCAGAGCCAGGTATTCAGGCCCTTACAGAAGGTCAGGGTGGTGGGGGCAGATCTCACCCCCCCGCAGGGGGGGCAAAATCTTCCAAACTCTTCCAAAGCCATGACAGAGAAGGCTCTTCTCCTGGACCCTGCCAACTAAAAAACCTTGAGTGACAGAATCTGCAGCATGTCTCCTCTGTCAGCACAGGTGGGGTAGGTCTATCCTATTGGGATGCGACAATTCCTCAGGTAGACTGAGTACATGTACTTATCTATTTCAAATATTATTTAAGCATCTATATATTTCTAAAATATATTATTTACCATAATATTTTAACCTCCTGAATTTTGTATAAATGTGTCCTTTATTTCATTACATATGTCCATACAAAGTCTACATCTATAGATGTGTGTGTGTGTGTGTGTGTGTGTGTGTGTTTTCGTAGATTTTCACAGGTGTAGGTATACTGGCTTTGTTGCATTCAGATCTTTTCCTATGTAAGAATGAGATTGTCTTGGCATGTTTCGGCGAGGTCTCACTCACCATCGTCAGGCTTTTGTCTGACACATACATACATATATACATACATCCATACATACTCTCCTGAAGCTTTGAAATTTCTGAAATTTTTATCATAGTTCTGCTTTTACTACAGGTAAACCAAAAACAAGACTTCTTGAAAAGTCTCAATTCTTAAAGAAATGAGAAGGGATGTTAGGGTGATTTAGCAAAGTTCTAATAACACTGAACTTGGTAGTTTTTCTTTGCCCTGCATAATATCTGGTCTTATGTCTTTATTCTTGAGTCCTCAACTCTTTAAACTAAGCATGCTTCAACTTTTACTTTATTTCACTACTTTACTTTACTTTACTTATACTATACTTAGAATTCTTCAGTTCACTTTTTTTTTATTTCATTATCACATTCTGACTTGATGGTGCTAATTACCCTGGAATATTCTAGACTGTTGGTTCTTATCTAATATTTGATAGTCTTCCTGAATGAGATCCTTGAGCAGAAGTATCAGTATCTTCTATGAAAAGCTACATGCTTTCTTTATTCTTCCATATTTAAGATGATGGTTAATGTAACACTGGAAGTCTTTAAGAAGATGTTGGATAGCCATTTGTCTGAAATGGTATAGGGTTTCTTGCCTAGGCAGGGGGTTAGATTAGAAAACCTCCAAGATTCCTTCCAATTCTGCTATTGTATTGTATATTGTATTGTAACATTCCTCTGAATACATGAAAACAGAATATACAGTCCACTTTCCCTTAAATTCCTAGATATACAGAGTCACATCTCAACATACCTCTGTATAAAGTTTTACATTATTTCTACTTATTCTACTAAGTAATGTACATCCTTTGTGTTTACCAGAAGGCAATATATGACTGATTTCATCCTATTTAGGACTTTACAGTTATATGTAGCTACATATTATTCTAGGGAGTTCAAACTCTCTACCAGGAATTGAAGTCATATGTATTTTCAGTTTAGATTACTATGTAACTTAATAAACTAACTGGGTCCTGATGCTCTTCAGTGTTGCATATGTTGTCTTCTTCCTCTCTATGTTATCTTCATTGCACTGAAGTAAAGGACATGGGTGGTTCAGAAAGCAGGTTGTCAATTCTATTCCAAACAACTACAAGATTATTTGCAGTTGTGATCTAGCCAAGAATGTGTTCATTCAATGCACATTTCATATGTTGCCCTTTTCTCTATTCTGCCTGAAGTTGCATTGTGGCAACAGATGTAGCATTTGTTCATTCAGAAATGCTCCCCTGACAGTATTCTATCTCCTAGAAAGTCACAGATGTCTTACTCAGACTTGCAAATGAAGAACATTTTCCAGGCAACTGTAAGGAATAACAAATACAATTGTCAAGAATATGGAATAACTGGTCCATTATTTTCATTCAGACTTCAACTTCGTAACTTTTGACATGACCAACACAGAAACAGCTGTACTTTGACATAGCGATAGAACTTAGAGTTAAACCATTTCCTCTCTGGTTTACAGTATATTGCTCCTAATAATCTGGGTCTTCATTTTACTGATCTCCATTTTACCAACCTCAGAAGGATGGAAGGCTGAGTCAACCATGAGAATTAAACTGCCAAACTGCTGACATCCAGCAGCCAGCAGAAGTACCCTGCAATACTGCATTCTAACCACTGTGCCACCATGCCACCATGCTCCGCTCTCCACATTTTACAACTATTCTTCACATAAACCTGCTTCAGGAGAAGTGCTGAATGAGTGGAGGAAATTAATTGATTTTATACCACAAATCCTATTTCCCTCTCCCTGATGCATTTATACAGCAGAAATGCAATTGTTTGAAAAAGGGGGGAAAAGGAGAAAAAAGGAAGGAGGGAATAATTCAATATAGATGACTGAACTGCAGTCTGCAACCAAAGAATGTGACAACATAAAAAGGTAGCATTTCTAATTAATAAAATATATGTAATTTAAAGAGTCTGAAAAAGTTAACAAATAGCTGTTGAGACACTCACGTAAACTGTATCATACAGTTATTAAACCGTTATGTCCTTTGGCCTGCCTTTTATCATAATTATTTTCAATAGCATTTAGACTTATATACCACTTCACAGTGCTTTAGAGCTCTCTCTATATGGTTTACCAAGTCAACATATTTCCCCCAACAATCTGGGTCCTCATTTTACTAACCTCAGAAGGATGGAAGGAGGAGTCAACCTTGAGCCTGGTGAGATTTGAAATTGCAGGCAACTGGCAGGCAGTAGAAGTAGCCTGCAGTACTGCATTCTAACCACTCCACCACTGTAATAAGAAAACCAATATAAAAACTATGCAACGTTCATAATTTTGGGCACCATAATTTAATTGTTGGAGAGAAATGGTAGAGAAAAGCACAGTGGAGAGGTTACGTGTATTGAGGATGAGACCTAAGACTTTGAAATAGACAGGTTAGCTCCAAGATCTTCTAGCAGTTTTCCATTCCAACCTATTCCCGAATTCCACTACATAACACAGAGGGGGTGGGGAATACAGAACCGCATTCTAAAAGTAGTAGGATATTTATTTACCACATTTAGGAACTGCTCATCTGCCTCCTTCTATTATCTTTTGAGTATGTGATCCTTTCTTTTGTATTTAATTGAGAATTGTTAGAACCCTGTTGATGATTACAGCCCTTTTCTCCTGATCTTGTTTTGCAAATAGAAGGTACAGATTTGCTGAGTGAGACAGATGGTGTATACATTTAATAAATACGTGTATACCCGTTCATTGTAGTGACATTCCATACCAATCCTTAGCTTTCTAACCTAATTCTCTGTTCAAGGTAGGAGAAAGGGATTCTCTTTCTCTTGAGTTTTTTCTGGTCATACATAGTTTGATTTCTTTTTACTCCAAATGTTAGAAACTGCTTATTCAAATTATTTCTGCAGCATTCACAAAAGTCATAGTAATCCTTAATACTAACAACTTATGCTACATATACAATTGTCCTTATGCTTCATATAATCTTATCATTGATCCTGGATACTTTACTTGGATAAGTAATGGCAATCTAATTGTAAATTGGTAGTTTACAATTAGGAGCATGTCCAGTTAGTGCTACAGCCATTATGCCCTATAGTAGTAAATTATAGTAAACATTGGGTACAAACTTCATTGAGCAAAAACTAAGAAAAAGCGAGAAAATAAGCTTCCTTTAAAGGTATATCCCATGACTGATAGACTGTATTATTTATAGGAAGAAGGAAAAAACTCCTCAATTTTCTTACTGAGCTAATATGAGTAGCCAGTGTTGTGGGAATATAGTTGATCTCAAGCATTAAACTCACATCGCATTTTAGATTGCACAGTATACCAGACGCTAATTATCATAATTTCCAAATATTCTATTTGAATATTCAATGATATTTATTTTTAGATTTTTTAATTTTTATTTTGTGCAATTTAGGTTTTTTGGCCAAGCAAAAATTAGTACGACTCCTTGGAGCATATTTGTATATATTCAAGCAGAAGAAATTTGCTGAGTATTTTGTCTATCTGATGCTCCCTCTACAGAAGAGATGTACATCAACTGTTGGTTCTTAATGCTTTTGCCTCAATCTATAGTCAAAAAGTAGAAAAAACTCTAGTCTCATGCTCTGTATCACCTATCTTAACAGCAAATATTTCCTGAGAATTTATTTTCTTTAGTGTGGAATTATTGTTACACCCACTGACAAGTTGCTTGTTAAAATAGCAAGAAGAGACACTGTTCTTGTTTTCTCTGTGAAAAGAACAGACCATTCTGTTGAAGTGGAAAATAAAGACATTAGCCAGTTTTCCTCTAGGACCGATAAACAAAATAAAACACTAATGATAAATCCACCAAAAATGAAGCTATCATTTAAATAGAATAAAAAATAAAATATTTGGAAATGTTTTATGGAGAATAGTTTCATGGGAGATGAGATCTGTATGTATGAGGAGATATTAAAAAAAAGGCTGCTTTTCATAGGACTAAGATTCAAATAGCTTATTACTTCAATCATGCAGCAGGAATGGACTGGAAGATTAAATGTTTGACAAATCTTCCCCCTTCCTTTGTGGGAGTCTTACAAGAGTAAAACAGCCTTTAATCATGTCAGTGGTGTCTACTCCTCTCCCTCTCTCTTTCTCTTTGCTTCTGTAAATGTGATATGATAGTATGTGATATGATTTGCTATAATTGTAGGCTCTTGGGGAATAAGATCTATTAAACAAGGTGTTAGCTTTGGACAGATATGCACGCATTAAGGTTTGGGAGTTTCATTTCTAAATAATTTCAACACATGCTGTTCTATGCCACAGGTGTGACAAATTTAATTCATGGTAGTGAGTCTGTCTTTTATGCTTACTCAGCTGGTGATGAAAAACTGAAAGGGTCAAAAGTATAGTACATGGTACATTACTCTCCTATGTGAATTTTCACTGAAATAATTGGAGCTATCAACATGTCTGCAAAAATTCCCTTCAACAGAACTTTTTCCAATTTGCACCACCAACATTGCTCTAATGCTAAATATCACTGATGCTGTTTTCTCTTTTTTAAGTATATTTTATTATTATTTTTACTAAATACAAAATACAAAAAACTTACTACAAAAAACTAACTAATACAAACTAAACTTAGAGAAATAGAAAGAAAGAACAAAATGTGCTGGAAGAAGGTTAAAAGAAAAAAGAAAGGAAAGAAAAATATAATAAAGAAAAAGAAAAGAAAAAATATAAAGAAGTTATTTTCAAACTTCATCACAATTGTAAACAAATTTATAACTCTGTCCCCTCACACAAGTAGTCCTTGATTTAAACCAGGGGTCTCCAACCTTGGCAACTTTACAAGTTGTGTACTTCAACTCCCAGAATTCTGAGAGTTGAAATCCACAACTCATAAAGTTGTCAAGATTGGAAACCCCTGGTTTAAACTACAGTTGAGACCAGAATTTTCATTAGGAAGCATGATGGTTATTAAATTAGTTGTGCCCAATTTTACAACTTTGTTTGCCATGGTTGTTAAATGAATCACTGTAGTACTTAAGTGAATCAAAGAGTTGTTAAGTGAATCTGTATTTCACCATTGACTTTGTTTGTTGGAAGCCATTGAGGAAGATCACAAATGGCAATCACATGATCCCAGGACCTGGTAACCATTGTAAATATATGCTAGTTGTCAGGTATCCAGATTTTGGTACTGCGACCATAGGGATGTTGTGACAGTCATAAGTGTGAAGATCAATTGTAAGTCACTTTTTTAAAGCTGTTGTAAGTTTGAACAGCTGCTAAATAAATGGTTGTAAATTGAAGACTACCTGTACAATGTTCAATTAATATTTCTTCATCCCAGATCTCATCCCGTATCTATAAGCAAATAAATAAAACATCTAGGTTTAGCCAAGTTTTCTTTTTCTTGGATGGGTTATTTAGGCCGTTAATGTTTATGGAGCAAAGACGAATTTCTTCCTTTCCATTTTTATCTAGCTGTAGCTTTCTGTTTTTTTGAACTTGTTTCGATTTGATGCTGTGTTGTTTTTCCATTTGATGTTTTTTCTTCTTCAGTCTTCCTCACCTCTTGGCCATTAGAGTCTCGTATCATTAAATCTTCATCACCTCTGGTTTCTTCATCTTCTTCTTCTTTCTCCGGGTCATTTAAGGATTGTTGAAGCTTAAGAAAATCGTGTGCCTCCTGAAAGGAGGCCAATTTAATGTTTTGACCTTGCCAGGTAAATGTTAGGCCTTCTGGGAGGCGCCATCTGTATCGTATTCCCTGTTTAAGAATACGAGTAGTGAGAAAATCATATTTCCTTCTACACCCTCTTATGTTTCTTGATATTTGAGGTAAGATCGTAATGTCTTTTCCTTTATATGTAAAAATTTGCTCTCTCGGTTTCTTGAGAATTTCTTCTCATGTAGATTTCTTGGTTAGTTTTACGTGTACCTCACGAGGGAGCTTGTGACGCCAAGTGTAGGATGTATATATTCGGAATGCTTCGTCAATATGTCTATTTGCTTCTATACTGTCGATTTTAAGGATGTCTGCTATGATTTCCCCCTGGCTGCTCCTCTTCATGGTTATGGCCCAGACGAGTGCTCCTTTTTTGGTGCTGAAATGGTTCACCATCACTGCACTATACCAACATTTTATTATATTGTATGATGTTCCAGAATTGTTAACATTAAAAAAAAACCACTGAACATAATTCAGTGAAGTCTAGATTCAAGTTACAATTGGATTTTGGGGGGCGGAGGGGGGGCTGTTCTATTAAAATAACCCAAATTTAATTATTTTCTGTAAATAATTAAAATGTTGACATTCAGTGAAGTATTTTTTTCATAGATTTGATCTGTTTCCTATTATATCATCCTTTTCTTTCTTTAACTCCCAGCTAGAAAAAAGTACATTCAAAATTCATTGACTAGTATTTTATTCAGCTTCACATCAAAATTTATAAAATATTAAAAAGGATTAAGAAGAACAGAAAGAGTACATAAAATACAAATAAAGAGAGGTAAGGCAGAATATGACTTTAGTCAATGTATACTAAAGGAAATAAGATTTAAAAAGTCAACAAGTACTGTATTAATAACTTTAGTAATAAAATACTGCTAAGAAATATGTTTATTAAATGCTAAACTAATGGCTTATTAGCTTATTATAATACATTTCAACAAATCAATGATATCCCAGTAGATTTTATGACAAATTGCTAAGATTTCATAAAATTAATAACAAAACAGGAAATAAATTTGTTCTATCAATGATCAGGGTAAGAATGCAGTTAAGCACTAACCAGTCAATGACAATGGTTAAAAAAAAATCCACCGCAGATCCTTCAATTCGTTTCTCTATATCCAGGCATGTTATTTATCTGCCAATCTTATTGCTGCTATACAAAATTTGGCAACATTAGCAATATTACACAACATCTAACAAGAGGAAGACCATAAAAACAGTTTCATTTTGTCCTGTTAATGGTATCAGTAAAGGAACAATTAGATTTGCTGACTGCCCTGATAATCAGAGCAGTGTAGAAGCAAATATTAGATGTCTCAACAACATATTTGCTGCAAGGACAAGTTTCTTTACACTTGTGGACTGAATAGTTTGTAGGGTAAGATATTAAACTGAGCTCTAAAATGCACTTTAGTGAGCAGCAAAAACCAGTACAACTAAATATCTGCTTGATTTCCATTTGGGATATATACAAACTAACATGGAATGGAATACAGCTAATCTCATTCTGATATTCAGTATTTTAAACCCTTTCTCTAATAATTCTCTAAACTGAGAATAGACCAGGAAGAAGAAGAGTGCTATTTCTATTCTAGGAGACTCACAAAATACACATCTAAGTGCCTGAAGCAGTGATTGCAAAATTTTATTTATATAGCCTTAAGAGATTTATAATGAGTGAGACATTGTAATTGAGCACCTTAGAGCATTTGTATTATAGTTTTAATGTGGCTCGTACACACTGTCTGTCCTGTTTACCAGTAGCAACCTATTGAGATTGGTGATGTTGAGAGACAGTGATTGGTTCAAAATCACTCAATGAGTTCTGTGATTGAATAAGCAATTAACTCTGGATCAGATTTTGGCATGCTGGGGGAGTCGAAAGAGTCCATGGTCTGCACATTGCCCAGCTTGCCACAAAACTTATTTTGTAATCCACAATATATTTGGATTACACACTAATATAAAACAATACTAATATATCCTAAGCCTTTTAAAAAGACTTGCCATGGGATTAAAAAAGGATCAGTTTAAAACTGTATATTCTTCCTCTAAAGTATATAATATCAAACACACCTAAAACTTTTAACAACATTCCAATGAAATATTAATGTTGCATTAATTTCAACTAATTCACCATGGCTAAATTAATTTTTGTAAGCACATCTTCAAAAATTTTCTTTGTTGAATATAAAGTGTATGCCTCTTGGGTCAGCTTCTGAATTATTAATGCACATTTTATTTAGAGTTTCAGCCAAGGCTTCAGGTCCACATAGGAAAACACCAACCCTGGAACTGAAGGGATAAAGCAAAAAACAGATATTTAGGTCCCAAATATGCTACATAATATAAGTAGGGATTTTGAACAGGAAATTGAATTTGGGCATTATAATCTGCCCAATTGTATGTTTATCAAAATTATCATAAGGTAAATTCACCCTTTAACACTGATAGCAACATTCTCAGGTTGTGTCAGGTGCAAGGAACCAGAATGACACTGAACAGCAAGTTTATTGTTACTTGCCCAATTATAAGAATCTCTCTAGATAAGCACTCCAAGATTTGGACTCTGTGTGTGTGTGTGTGTGTGTGTGTGTGTGTGTGTGTGTGTTGCTTTCTATTGCTTCTTCCCCTTCAGTGATTTCAGGCTAGCCAGTCTCTTAACTCCTTCCCCCACTTCTACAGGAGAAGGACTGGCAAAGTCAGGGGAGAAGTAAAAAAAAGGTCAGCCTCAAATTGTTATGTAACTACAAATTAAGTCCAACCCCCCCTCAATTACCATTACCTTTAACTATAATCAGGTGCTGAGCTTAGTTGAAAATATTCCCGTGCATAGGCTTTTAGCAATAAGTAAGTTAAATTGAACCTTAATGCATGAATTTGATCTTTCACACCTGACAACTTCAACTGCAGATCCCATCACAGGTTTTGTACAAAGTCCAAAGTGGCAAAAATCAACAGGAACCAGCACTTATTAAACCAATTAAACAAAAAGTAATTATATACTAATATAATAAAGTTTAATAATTGCACAAGAAACCTACTTTAGATGTTGGCCTGCAATTGTTTTGAACTCATTTTCCCAATTTGGTCTTCCATATTGAGTTTTCTGCTTCAAGCCTGTAATCACATCTTTCTCTTCATCATGATGCATTGTAAAATGAGTTGCCTAGAAAGACAAAAGCAAGAAATAGCCTTATTAGCAGATTGTTAGATAACTTTTTGTAAGAAGCTAGAATATTGTTAGGAAAGTCTTTGTCTTTTCTAGTTGTAATTTCTAGCCAGCATAACCCACAAAAGTTGAAATCCAATAAAACCTGAAGGAAATAGATTGGGAAATATAAGGAGAGTTACTGTGTTGATATAAAAAAGAGAGGGAGAGAGAGATTGGTTCTAAATGATAACCTCCAAATAAACCAATAGTATCCAACAAAGAAAAATATAACACAAATCCAACAAACATGTATTGTATATACATATTGGAGGAAAAACTAAGGCAGAGGCATCTTAATATTTCCTGATGGCTTGCCCTAATGTGAATATAGTGTCCTTTTTCTTGAGGCTAAGAATGCATGATGTCATTTTTGATCTAACTATTGCAAACAACTCAATTTTCCTTGCATTGCATAAAAAACAGTATTGTCTTACTTCTGGTGGAACAAACAGCCTTTATTGGTCTTTTGAAGTACTTCATTTAATTTTTGGCAAATGACTCCTGACCACTTGGCTACTGTGCATTGTGGTAGTAATGCCCACTCCCTTTTACCATTTTGTCCTGGTCAATTTTGAAGTTTACCATCCCCTGATGAGTTTTGAACCTCTGTGTTTTTTTCTTTGATGCAGTGAAAGTCTGTTTTTTTTTAAATAGGCTCATCAGCACAAACCCAAGACAATTTTGTTTCTTCTAACAGGCTCACAAGTGGGGGGTTGAAATGTTGGACTTTCTTCTTTTTAACTGAGTGAAATTGATAAAAATTCTACTAGAGCTTAAATGACAAGAAGAATAGTAAAGCCTGTCCCTTCCTACTCTGATCGATCAGTGAATGCACTCAGAGGTGGTATCCAGCCAGTTCTGACAGGTTCTGGAAAACCTGTAGCGGAATTTTTTTTTTTTCAATAAAAAGTTTTATTGGTTTTTTTAAATTTTTTACAGAAAGGAAAAGGGTTAGGTGCATAAGAAAATATTTAAGGACATTTCTGCTGAAGGTGTC
>JAPKID020003593.1:0-12245 GCA_026931265.2 Tropidonophis doriae
GTCAAAAAAATTGCATGCATAGCCTTATGGAGGCTTATAGAGTGTTGCTGGGGGCTGGGGGGGGGGCAAAAACAACCCGTTTTTTCCTCATTTCTGCCCTCCCCAGCCCCCAGGAACTTTCTAAAAGCCTCCATAAAGGTATGCATGGCCATTTTGGTAAAGGGGCTTTGGGAGACAAAAAATGCTGTATTTGATGTATAAGATGCACCGAGGTTTTGAGCCTCTTTTTTGAGGAAAAAAGGTGCATCTTATACTCTGAAAAATATGGGAATGCATGATATATACAGTACCATAGAAATGAAATAAATTCCATTACAGTTATGTCCAAAACTTCTGAAGAATCCCAAACTCATTCTAGCAGTTACTGCAGTATGTATCAGTGCATTCTATCATGTGCATTTGAACCACTACTGATGCATCAGTTCAATCAATCAAAATTAAAACATCCGTAAAGTGCCTTTTTCACTGTTAAAAACCATGCTCATAAATAGGCACAGATAATGGAATTTCTGGGGCTTTAAGTCTACTTGGAATTGCCAACTGGATTATTTTGTTGAATACTGTATAAAGAATGGAGAACATCATCCTTTAATTCTGACAGCAGTTTGAAGAACACTTGCTGCAATATACAGGTGGTCCTTGATGTATGACTACAATGGAACCCAACATTTCTGATGCTAAGTGAGACAGTTGTTAAAGGAATTTTGCCCCATTTTACCATCTTTCTTGCCAAAGATGTTAAAGTGAATCACTGCACTTGTTAAATTAATAACAACTGTTATTAACGGTATAATGGTTATTAAGTGAATCTGGCCTCCTCATTGACTTTGTTCGTCAGAAGGTTGCAAAAGGTGATCACATGATCCTGGGACACTGCAACAGTCATAAGTATGAACAAGCCGCCAAGCATCCAAATTTTGATCACATGCCTATGGAGATGTTGCAATGGTTTAAATGTGAAAAATGGTCATAAAACACTTTTTTCAATGACATTGTAATTTTGAATGTCACTAAATGAATTGTTGTAAGTTGAAGACTACCTGTACCCCACCAAGCTTGATGGAGAGAGAGGGAGGGAGAAAGAGAAAGAGGGGTGGGGGAAGAGGGAGGGAAAGCAGTTTCTTGCTTTCAAACTGGCTCACTTATCTATATTACAAATATGTAATTTAAGAATAAAAGTAATATAGTATATGAAATGGCTTGCAAAACAGAAAAGAATACTAGTATATAAATATTCCTCCTATTTTCTTTCTGTTCTGAACAATTTCAATGTGATTTATCATAAACATGGAAAACAAAAATCCAGGCAGAAACTTTACAACTTCACAAAACTGGATGCTAATGTTATAGTCTTTCAGTTTTATGGCACGATTTTTGGGTGTATATTAATCATCCTTTACTAACTCATAATCATATATATAAATCCTTTCAATTACCACGATCTTAAGTAGTAATAAAAGGAATAATAAATTACTCTGAGGTCAGAAACTGTCAAACACAACGAAGATGAAATACAGAGATTCAGATTAAAGTACAAAAGGCCAAGCGCATTTAGAAAAGTTCAGGTACTTTACTTCCAAGTATGAGGTAGTAGGAGGGAACTGGCTACTGCTGTTTTATTTAATAAGTCTCCATATAAATTCCAGCTGCTGTAGATGTTACAAGTTGAACTCAGAAACAAGAGATCCTATTATCTAAGTAGAACTCCCTACAGGCAAAATAGTGTCCAATAAAGGGCGCACTAATCCCAAGATAAAATTGCATGGTCAAATTCATGCCTAAATTAATATTTGAATTAAAAACAAACCACTTGTACCCACTCATAACTCAAAACTTTAGTTTCACAAGACCAACAGCAGTTTTTTTTAAACAGGTGTTATTAGAAATAGAATTATTTACCAGCAACTACTGAAAAGAAAGGAAGGAAGGAAAGAAGGAAGGAAAGAAGGAAGGAAGGGGGTCAGTGAATAATAATGTTGTTCATGTGTTTTATTTCCCCTTTATCTTCCTCATTCCCAGGCTCATTTGCTTATTGCTCATGAATTACTCCACCACAGAAGAAATTCCTCTCACGCTAATAGAAATAAAAAAATAAACATCTGAGTTTCTTCCTTACAGAGCTTATTTTTGCTATGCTAGCTTGCACAGCCAAGGGAGAAAGTGCTGAGAATTCTTTTGACTGTTGAAATGATATGTTTGTATATTATACTAATAAAAAAAAACTATTAGCAATGCAGCTATTTTATTAATCAAGGAAGCCAACAAGTCATATTGTGTATGCTGTTCTTGAAAAATCAAATTCAAGGGAATTTAAACTAATCCCTGTACTGCTAAGCAAACATGCATTTTCAAACTGACTATCCGCCATGGATTTGGTCACATGGCATTGAGCTATATATGGATTCTACTTTTTGAATCCAGCTTTTCCATTCCAACTTTTGTAGCATGTTCAGATATAACATTTAATACAACCAAAATCTTTGAACATAAACAAAAAATTTAATACATTTTATCCACTCTACATAAAGTAAACAAATCTTGCTCAGATTGAATTTCCAAATCACAAACAATATAAATAGTATGCAGAAATCTTGGACTCCTCTGATATGCCTAAACCCCTTCTGGGTTCATTGCATTTTGAGGGGGGCAGGGGGGCGGACTACTTTCCCATTGGAAACAAATGAGGACTCAGTCTACACAATATTAATGACTGCTCTTTTTTCCCTACCTCCAGATTAGATATGCAATTTGACAAGGGGCCAAAGTCAATTTTGAAAACATGTTGTAGTAATAATGGAAAATAGATGCTTGGAGAATTTCTCCATTCACAAAGTAGTTGGTAGGGGAATTCCCCCAATTATAAAGTATTAATTTATTCAAAGGTAGTTCTATCCTGTCAGGCATTCTCTCCTTGCTTATCGTTCTCAACATTTTTCACCTTTTCCTAAACAATGGTTTTTTAAAGACACTTTCTCTGCAATAATTTCCTCTGTTTTCATCTACCTTTCTCCTCAAGTTTTTATTTCTAATCCCCCAATATTGTAACTCTGAAAATAGATTTATTTATTTATTAAATATATATGTGGCTTATTTCTTTGAAAAAGTGATTCTGGGTGGTTTACAAAGTACAAAAAAAATTAAGATCTATTAAAATTTTACCATTTATAATATAAAAATTGGAATCATGGAGATAGACAGTATGGGGATGAGATCTTTTTATTCTGTCAAACAGCTCCGGTGGTGAGTGTCCTGATTCCCCATTTATGAATTTAATATTACACTGATAATATTTATATATTTATTATTACACATTTATTATAACGTAATATTATAACTTTACATTATATGTAACATATATCATTATATACTGGATCAGTGGCATATATTTATATTGTAAATATATTGCTCATTTCAAAATAAATAACTTCTAATTTCTAGATTCTTATTCTGAAAAATAGGTGAAGTTTTAAGTAAATATAGTATGTGCTAGAAGCTAGGTGGCTTGGGGCATTGTGTGTTCCCCATGCAATAATCTTTTGCATTATCTAAAAATATAGAAGAGAATTTATAAACAAATGTATGGAAACGCAATGGGACAGAATAGGTGGAAATCCAGATTTCACATGCAACCTCTATCCACAAAGTATTTATTGTCACTAATGATTAGGTGAGATATATTCACTGCATGTTCATGGATTCAATTGGGCCATCTAAGTGAGCCTGGGAATGCAGTATTTTAGTACAATCCTATTTTCTGTCATAAGCAAAATTAGAAGGAACTGCAAATTATCTTGTACAAACAGTTTGTTCAGACATTCTAAAGTCTGGTGAATCAAACGTCATGCAAAGTTTTGCAATCAATCAAACAATTCTAGGTTTCAAGCCTGAGGCAAAGGAATTTTATCATTTAACAACAGCAGTATTTTAATTCTGCCTTTCCATCTTTTTAAAAAAATGATGGCATTCTAGGATTAGTTATAAAGTCACAGAGAAGACAGACATGGTTTCTTGATGCTGACCACAATATATACACACACAGACACACACTGAGAGAAAGGGGGAGGGGAGAGAACTATGTTGATAGCAATTTAGAAACAATCCATCTGTGTTAGGGGGTCAGGAAAGGAAGGGATTGGTACTATATGAATATAATAGCATTTTAAAGTTGCCGTGGGAAGACTGAAATTTTTAAATACACAAGAATTAGAGTTACCAAGGTAGACTTAAAAAGCTGAAGCAAAATTATTAATTTTGTTATAACCCCACCTTTATTATTTTTTACAAATAGGGCGGTGAACATGTCCAACACACCTTCCTCCTATTATTTTTCTCACAACAACAACTCTGTGAAGTGGGTTGGCCCGAGAAAGAGTGACTGGCCTGAAGTCACCCAAACTGGCTTTCATGGCTAAGGCAGGATTCGAACTCACAATCTCCTGCTTTTGAGCCTGATGCCTCAATTATGTACCTGCTTCTTGTTCTTAGAAACAAAGAAAATGAAAAGAAAATAATGAGGGACAGGAAGAAGATAGATTGCTTGGAAAATCAACAATTACATCCCCTTTAAATATATAAATCTGTGTAATACGACACACGTTAAAACAATGTGCTGCATGGTGTTTTAATAGCACATTTATTTCTGTTTCCATGAATTACATTGTTTAAGTCAGTGTTTTTCAACTCTGTCAACCTTAAGATGTCATGACGTCAATTCCCAGAATTCCCTAACTGGCTTTCTGGTTGGGTAATTCTGGGAGTTGAAGTCTACACATCTTACAGTTGACAAGATTGAGAAACATTGTTTTACGTAGCATCTTGCTTCTCTTGAATAATGCTTCATAAAAGTTACATGGAGGATGGTAACGAAGTGAAAGGTATGCAAAGACCAAAAAAGCAGATATTTTACCAAAGCATTCTGCAGCTCTTTTAGTAAAAAGAGGCCCCTGTACAATTTCCCTCCTACAGTGCATCAAGACAGACTTCAGCAAATACATGTGTTAGGCAGGAAAGGGGTTTTTTGGGGGGGGGGGGGGGAGAAAGAAGAGGCATTCATCTGAATGAACTTACTGTTACCTTTTTAAAAATTCTAAATAAGTCTTTCTCTCTCTCTTTCTCTCTCTCTCTCTCTGATACTGTCTGAATTTGAAACATCTAATTTAATCCGCTGAAGGGTCCAGTCTTCCTTTTATTTCCTGTCTGTACTGGAACAGTCGCCTGTTTCAATTATGACTTTCTCCAGCTCCTACATTTTTCGTGCTCCAGCTGGCTCAAAGTGCACTTCCTTGGAAAGTAAAATGCACTAACTGTGCTGATCGGAGACTGATAACACTTAAGGCACAATATTTAATAGCTGGGCTGATAAGGAGAAGTGTTTTTTTAAAAAAAAAACATGCACACAAACTATTTTTGAACCTAAACAAAAGAATATTATTTTGCTTTCTGTTCAACTGATCTTTTGTTGAGAAACACAGAATTGTAAAATGCTTCCATAAATTTATACGTCTGAGATGAGTATCATTTGTTTCTGTTAATTTCTACATGGGGAAATTTAAAGCTTTTGTTCCAAACGTTTTGTGAATTTTGGGACTTTCAGACTAGTTCAGACCCATTATTTCATTGAACAGGATTGTGGGATTGATAAGGCACCATTGCAAAACCAAAGCCTGCTAAAAATAAAATTGTTTTGTGTCAAGATGGCAAAAGAGCCTCTAAGTTATAAACACCAGCCCCCATGTATTTTTTGCCCTGCTTTATGAAAACCACAAATCTTTTCTTTCCTTCCCTCTTACTCACAGACCAGTTAAATTACAGTTTAATCTCTTTCAGTAAGCACTCTTGAGACCTTGTTGTCTAAGCAACCTATTATGTAGACTCTGAGCTACAATTTACTATAGAAGCCAGGGGCTTCTTTTAGAAAGGCCAGAAAAAAGTGAGGATGAGAATTTTATTATGCTTCTGATACTATCACAATTAAAGAAAGGTTGATTAACACTGCATCTCCTTAACTGTGTTTAATGTACAATTTTAAAAGAAAAGAAAGTACAGAGTAATATGGAACTTCTGCAGTAGTGTACACAAAGTTGTGAAAAGAATGACAATAGAAATGAATGATTGAAAAACTAATAGCACGTGAGAAATATGAAATAAGCAATACACTTTAAAATCTGATCTTTTCCCTAGACACAATTTGTGTTGTTAAAAATAAGGTAGTATATTATAGATACGTCATAGAATGGTAAAGACAACTGTTTTAGTATTTTGGGATGATGTAATATTGTAGAACACGGGTATCAAACTCGTGGCATCATGTTGCCATTATGTGATGTATTGAGACATTTTTTTCCTTTCACAGAGCTGGGGTGGGTGTGGCCTACACATGACACATCCGGTTTGCGGGCTGCCAGTTGGACACCCCTGCTGTAGAAGAATTCCAAATTAAATGATGAGTTGCTTTTTGAGTAAGAAAGAGTTTTTTAAGAGAAAAAAACATCAAATAATGAAGAAATCATATAATTTTGAGGATTTTGAGGATGACAAAATTAAGAAACTACTACTTTCACAATGGGGAGTGACACCCCCTTGCTTCATTGCTCTTGCAATCTTTTCTCAATTGATTTGTCTTTTTTATTTTGTTTTATTGTTGTGAGTCATTGAGAACCAGGAGGCCTATAAGTTTAATAATATATGGCTGACTGTGCAATCTGGTTGGTTGCACAGCCAGCCATATGTTTAGACAGGATTTGGAATCTTTATCCACCTATCAAGACCTTCCCAAGAACCTGGGATAGGTAGATGTTGTTTCAAAAGACAATGCACAATGTAAGCTGTATTTCTTGCAGACAATCCAACGCATCATTGTTGCTACTTTGTCATGCTTGTTGGTCAGTATGTGTGATCCTCTTGCAGGTGGTCCACTGTTTCTTAAGCTTCTTTCCAGAAGAAGCACTTGCTGTCTGTTGCTGTTATTCTAATATAAACATTTGTTCTTAAAGTTTGGTCTTGGGTGGCTCTGTCTCTTTTTTCAAATTTCCTGTTTTTAAGCATTGCCTGGTGGTATTATTATTATTATTATTATTATTATTATTATTATTATTATTATTATTATTATTATTATTATTATTATTAACAAAATAATATGAAATCACATCTGACGGTTCTTTAGCTGATGTTGACCTTCATATTCATTGAATTCTTCCCAAGAATTTAGGTATCATCGCAGGATGTAAGCTATTATTACTATATTATTATAACCAATCATGAACCTAGAACTTGCTTCCATAATTATGGAAAGATTTGGTGAAGACATTTCAGATTCTAAACATTGAAACTGGGATATCATTATAATATATAATATATAATATTATGTTGTATAATATAATATAGCTCCCATAAAGCTATTGGTAGATTAATAGAATTGATTCCCTGCTTAAACCTCTCATTTCATATTTCTCTTTTTCTCCTGCAATTAACAATGAGGACTGAATATTCACAAAATCACAAAACATACTTTATTCACTTAAGGAAAACAGGATGACCACACACTTCCAAGTTCTTATTATAGCAACAAGCCTGACACAAAGATCAGATATACATATGCCATTCTGCTAGCAACCTCTTAAATAAATCAGTTTCATATTTGGAGTAACTTCATTGCTCTGCCACAACCTAGATTATTTAATCAGGTTACTGAAATAAAATCTCCCCCCTTTACTTGGCTTTCAATATTTCTTCTCCAAGTTATGTTGCATCACTTGACTTTCAATATCATAATACAGATATTTAAATCTTCACAAAGTAAACAAAAATCACATCTTGCTTAGCTCTTCCAACTCTTTCATTCTAAATGTCTGGTAACAATCTAATCATGGGCACAAAAGTAACCAAATAAGTGAACCTATGATGTATGTGTAAAATATTAGTGAAAAGACATGCAAGATTTAGGCAGGAATTATAAAGCCTTCACAGCTGTAGAAGACCTGAAGCTTTTGCAGTGCCACAGCTTTAAAAGGATCCATCATCAGCAAGGAGTTTTATTTGCTAAATAAATTACTTTTAAAAGCACAATAGCCTAGCCTTTAGCTGTAAAATTGCCAACATTTGTCAGAGACTGCTTTCTGGTTATAAATAGTCAAATAATGTATAACTCATTAGATTTTGATTCCCTGTACAATTCTTCCTTGTCATTACTCAAAAGAACATTAAAAAAAGAATTGCATATGACATTTTATAGGGGTTATAAATTGCTATATGGAGATGACATAGGATAAATCTGTAGGCAGGGTGAGGGCCATAGTAAAGCCAAGCATATAAATCAGAGTTAGTTCAATCTGTGGGCGTTCTGAAACAAACCCAAAATCATAAAGGTACAAATGGATAAGAATCATATAACAAATATTAGTTCACTATGAATGGGAAGGGACTCGGCTCAGTGGCTAAGATGCTGAGTTTGTTTATCAGAAGGTCGGCAGTTCAGCAGTTCCAATCTCTAAACGCTGTGTAATGGAGTGAGCTCCCGTTACTTGTCCCAGCTTCTGCCAACCTAGCCGTTCAAAAACACATTAAAAGTACAAGTAGAAAAATAGGGACCACTTTGATGGAAAGGTAACAGCGTTCCATGTGCCCTCAGCATTGAGTCATGCCGGCCACATGACCAAGGAGATGCTTTGAGACAGTGCTGGCTTTTTGGCTTAGAAATGGAGATGAGCAGCACCCCTTGAGCTGGAAAAGACAAGCACACATGTGCAGGGGAACCTTTACCTTTATGAATAGGAAAACCATATTTGAGTAAAATTCTAAGCCTCTTAAAATTATTCTAATCTATAGCACTGCTGTAGGAACTAAAGGTAACATCCTGCATGTGAAAGATGTCATCCGCTCCTCAAAATTTGCTTTATTTTAACAACGAAATGGTATCCAAATGTGTTCTTCTGCTTCACAATCTGATCCAAAGAGGAAGCATTACAATTTGTACAGAACTTTTCTAGTGGCACATTACAGTACACGAACCCTTAGGCAAATTGTGTTGAAATACCACTAGTGGGGACACTGATGGTTCTTTGGTCCTTGACTTATGACCACAACTGAAGCCAGAAATTCAGTTGACAAACAATGAGATTGTTAAGTGAATCATCATGTGACCAGATTAGTTTTTATCCTGGTCACTAACAGAATCATACGGTTTCCATCCATTATTTCTTGTGTGGTCTTCAGGTGCTTTGGAAAACAGGTACACCCCCCCCCCCGTCTTCTCTGTGACTGTTCCTTAAGTATTAGAACATTGCTATCAAGTCTCCTCTAGTCTTTTTTTCCACTAGACTAGCCATGCCCAGTTCCTATAACCGTTCTTCATATGCTTCTTCTTCATATGGTTGTTAAGTGACTGCAAATCCATTTTTCCCAATTGATTCTGCTTGTCAGAAGCTAGCTGGGAAAGTGCAGATTGTGATCATATGACTACAAGGTGCTGCAAACAAAGTAAATGGGGTCTGATTGCCAAGTGCTCAAATTGTGATCATTTTTACAGTGATAAGACCAGATCGTAACTCACCTTTTCTGAGGCCATTGTAATTTCAAATCTTAATTAATGGTCATAAATTGAGGATTACTTGTACTTCCTTGTTAATAACATTGTAATTAGCCCCTTTATTCAAGGATTGCACAAATTTACATTCTTCCCACAATAGCCAGATACATGTAACAATTATTTTGAAGTCATAATGAGAATTTTGTATTGTAGAGAATGGAGTCCTATTTACTGGCTTCATTTTTGTTACTACCGAATAATGTTGACTTAAAGTACTTGATCCTAGCCATCCTCTCCTCTTAATTTAACACTTTAACCATTACAGTACACTGCTTTCAACTTGATTACAAGGTAGAAATTACATGAATAACATGCCAGAATTAGAAATCAAAGAGAATGATGCATAGATGGAGAAATATTGAAATGTGGTACCTACAACAGAGAAATGGATTGTGACGACGACAGAATTAGCGAAAATTATATAAACCTTTTTGCTGAAAATAGAAAAAAGTAGAATGATTTCTGGATTTAATGATTGAAAAGGACTGAATAAGGCTGAAAGGGTTATTATAATGTTAAAAGGAGAGGTAATGTGCTGTTTGTAACTGCAAAGGTCACTTAATTATATTTTTCCTTTCTTTGCATTGTTTTCTGCACTTTTTCTTTTCTGTTTTTCTTGCAAAATTAGTAGGAAATGAGCTTGATTTGAAAGTCGAAAGTGTTTTTTTATTTTTTTATTTTAAAGGTTTTTTAAAATGTTATTTTGAATAATCCTATAGTATTTGTTAATGTGGTTGGTTTGTGGATGTACAATTTTAAGCACTAATAATACTTAGCCCTTCATTCAGCCATTTGTATTTGTTTGTTTATTAGTATTCTACCTTTATTACTTTTACAAATAACGCACACTTTTTAAAAATTTAGTATTTAGATTTCTAAGCACTTCTGACCTAAACCCCTATAATAAAAAGAAACAAAAACTTTGTAGCACAGTTGCAATAATAAACCTTACCTTTCAGGAATATTTACATACTTTCACCAAGTGAAATTCAGATTCTCTGTCTGAATTTCCTTAGATTCATGGTCTAAGCTGCAAATAGGAAACCGTATCCAACTTTAGCTAGCTTAAAGAGAGCGGCAGCCAACAATTTTAGTTTTTTTGGAGGGGAACCCAATTTCCTGTCATTCATGTTAATTTTGGCAATTTCTGTAATAAAGGCGAAGCAAAAAGCCATAGCTACACAATTAAAACAGATATGGTAATTTTTTAGCTCAGAGAATTAGTTATGTTTTTCCTAGCACTGTGGGCACTAAGAGAAAACTATATGTAGTATAATTACCAGCTGGCTTTCTCTATTGTCAATGGACAATGCAAATGGCAAACAACATTTAAAAAAAAGAAATACTCACTACCTAAAGCTTTGGTCATATTGGAGAAAGCTAAAGAACAGACATCCCCCAGAGGAACAGAAGCACTGGCAAAAAAAATCTGGCAAAATCAGACCAACGCTTAAGGAATGCCAAACAAATACATAGACAGACAGAAAAATTAGGCATATTTATGAGCTTATTAAGTGTATTAAAAACAGAATGGCAAATTTCCATTTCTTACTTAGGCACATTTCTGGATAGTTAGATAAGCATCTAAAACCAAATACAATTGACACTATCCAACCCATCCCAGAAGAGACTTATTGTTGAAGTAAACCTAATTTAAAATATTAAAATTAACTGAAATAAAATAGTCTATGGAGTTCAAACCAAGCGCTAAAAATAATGTAGCTTCGACTCACTGATGATTATTTGGGCAGGGAAAGTCTGAGTTCAGACCACGTCCCCTCACTGGATGCATGTCTATTAATGATTATTGCTTCAAAGAGTCAATCATGTGGATTGAAATAGATATTTAAGATATATTACAGAAGCCAAAGCCACAAATTCCAATCAGGGAGGTATAGAGTTCTAAAATTAAATATTTATGATTATATTGGTTTATTTGACCTACTTAAAGATTAGGCAGACAGACACAGAGGTTCAGTGGCTAAGACGCTGAGCTTGTCGGCAGTTCAGTGGTTTGAATCCCTAGTGCTGCATAACGGAGTGACCTTCTGTTACTTGTCCCAACTTCTGCCAACCTAGCAGTTCAAAAGCATGTAAAAATGCAAGTGGAAAAATAGGAACTATCTTGGGTGGGAAGGTAACAGAGTTCCGTCCACCTTCAGTGTTTAGTCATGCCAGCCACATGACAATGGACACATCTTAGGACAGCGCTGGCTTTGTAGTTTTGAAACGGAGATGAGCAGTGCCCCCTAGAGCTGGGAATGACTAGTACGTATGTGCGAGGGGAACCTTTACCTTTAAAAACTAGGTAATTTATATCAAAGAAGATATAAAGATACCCCCTCAAATAACAAAAAACCACTAAATCAAACTATAATTTCAAAAATCAACAAGTAAAATCTATCAATAACATCAAAGTGATCTCCAGAATAAAATAGTTATAATGATTTGAAGAAAGCTAAAAGTTGGGGACTCATGAACATCATTGGACTACTGTTCCATAACTTGGGGGCTGTTATGAAGGTTTCCAAACGCTATCTCATGGAAGATGGGAGCCATCCTTTAACATTCCTTTTTATGATACTTTTATAGGATTTATTTATTTATTTTATTTATTTTAGAATTTATAGACCGCCCCCTCTCCCCGAGGGGACTCGGGGCG
>JAPKID020003594.1:1139-12244 GCA_026931265.2 Tropidonophis doriae
GTGGCAGCCCCTCAAATATTGAAACACTGCCAGGTCCATTAACTGTCCACCAGCTGCTTTGGTACAAACATTAATGCCATCCTTCTTGGATGACCCTTCAGCCAGTTTCATTCCATTCAGAACTAAACAGCCTCCAAAGATGGTTTCTTGCATAACATCTGTGACATACTGGTGGCTTTTCACTCGAGAGTGATCAACATATTAAATATCAAGGATGAAAGAACTGACTTCCTTACCACAGTTTTCACATCCTTCCCATAAAGCCCAGTGCTTCAGTAAGGGGGTGGCTATATACACCAGCCTTGAAGCAGTGGTGAAATTCGAAATATTTTTTTTCCTACCGATTCTGTGGCCGTGGCTTGGTGGGTTTGGTTGGTTTGGTAGGCATGGCAGGGGAAGGATACTGCAAAATCTCCATTCCCACCCCACTCCTGGGGCCAGCCAGAGATGGAATTTGCTGGTTGTCCAAACTACTCAAAATTTCAGCTACCAGTTCTCCAAAACCTGCTGGATTTCACCCCTGCCTTGAAGGAAGTGATAGTTTATTCAGTTCCAAACAACTATCCTGGGGCAATGGACTAGTTGTTGGACCAACATGGCACACATCCCAACCCTGTGAAAAAACCAAGGCGGACATGAATTAAATCCAGTGGTGGGATTAAAAAAAAAATATTACCGGTTCTGTGGGCATGGCATGCTTTTGGGGCGTGGCAAAATCTCAATTCCCTCCCCACTCCAGGGGAAAGATGCTGCAAAATCCCCATTAGATGGGACCAGGGCCAGTCAGAGGTATTTCCTCTCAGTCCACGGTCCAATTGGCTGAGTGTTTCATAGCTCCGGCTATTTTATTAAATTTATTTTTCCCCTTAAAATCAACCTATACGCTTGAATTTGGCTAATTACTAAAATCTAAATTGTGTGACTATGAGAGAGAGCGTGGAGAGGCATCAGGCTACTCAAAATTTCTACTACTGGTTCTCCAGAACTGGTCAGAACCTGCTGAAAATCACCTCTGATTAAACTCCCAAGGGTAGTGGTCATACTGGATAGCACTCTGGATAACACTACAAGAGCCTGCTGGAATTTCCCAGGAAGAAACAAACAACCTAGTCACCTGTTCAAAGGCAGAGAGAAGAGTTCTCCCACCAAACTTTAAGGTGTGTGATGTGGTAAATGTATTCAACCAATCAAAACTGCTGATGTAATCTATAAGATGTATTAATAAACCTGTTGTGAGGGAAGGCAAGGGAACGCTTGCATTGAATTGAGACACTAGTCCCAACTTTTAAGTTTATGCCTCTGGATAGTAATAAAAGTGCTTAATATGTTGCCGCCCACTTTTGTGTGATTGTGGGCTAACTCGTACCAGATGCAGCTTTGGGCTGGGTCAACACCCTGCCTGCTTCATCAAGAGTCCATCGGCTGAAAAGAACAAGATAATTGGAATAACAGAATTCCCAATATCCAAACCTACTCTCTTCTCTGTTTTATTTAGTTTAAAGGGAGTAAAAATAAATGCCCATCCTCTTTTCAGAGACTAGTGGAACAGTGGAACAGGTTGCCTCCAGAAGTTGTGAATGCCCCAACACTGGAAGTCTTCAAGATGTTGGATAACCATTTGTCTGAAATGATATAGGGCTTCCTGCCTAGGCAGGGGGTTGGACTAGAAGGTCTCCAAGGTCCCTTCCAACTCTGCTATTGTATTGTATTATTGTATTGTAACTACACATTTATATGATCTCTTCTATGGGGGTTCTTTGATTTAGAGTAAAAATAGTAAAATAATTAGTTTTATTTCCACATTCTATAGGCCAGAGGCTCCCAACATATCAGGTACCATGTACCGGTTCCATGGACAGAGGTTTTTCCATAGACCAGGGAGGGTGGGGGAGAGGGTGGTTTCGTGTGCTGCCTGCATACCAGTTGTGGCCAAATGGGGAGTTGCTCATTTGCACAGCCCAGTTTCCAGCACACCATGGACTGATGCTGGTCTATGGCTCGGGGGGTTGGGGACCTCTACTGTAGACTGTTTCTTCCTATGGGGATGTATGTTTGAAGTGAGAGTGCTTTTAGCAAATACATAAACCACGTGGATTTTTATAGTTTTTCTCCCCTGCGGACTGTGTTATGGAAAATAGGATGTGTTCTTTTTGGCAAAACTATATTCCTTGTGGAGATTCTTTATTAGATATAAAGAAACTAGAAGCAAGGAAGCATTTTGCACATTCTTTGCATTTGTAAGTTACTCACAATTAATCCTTTTATAGGAATTACGGTGTCTGGAATTCATAAAAACCTTCACTCTGTAGATGATGATGATAGTTTATAGAACCACACAATTTACAAAAACAAATGGAAACATAATCAAAAGTTGAAAACATAAGAGAATCACAACTACAGCACACCACAATACAGGTTGTCCTTAACTTAGTCATTTGTTTAGTGACCATTCCAGGGATGGGTTGCTGCCAGCATTACTGCTGGTTCGGTGCGTGCGCAATGTGGTGCACGTACCAGATGTGCACTCCATGCATGTGCACAGTTGCCCATAAATAGGAACATTAAAAAACGGAGGGAAAAACAAACAAACCATGCTGTGCCGACCGGAGAACCGGTTTGGAAGTGTGGCAGGCCTGGGTCGCTGCTGGTTCTGGTGACCCAGGCCAGCAAAGCACTATGGGTTCGGCCAAACTGATCCGAACAGGTAGGAACCCACCTCTGGAGCATTCAAAGTTACAAGGGCACTGAAAAAGTGATTTATGACCATTGCAGCATCTCCATGGTCACCTGATCAAAATTCAGACACTTAGCAACTGCCTCATATTTATGACAGATGCAGTGTTTCAGGGTCAGGTGATCCCATTTTGCGGCGTTCTGACAAAGCCAATGGGGAAGCCAGATTCACTTAACAACTGAGTTACTAACTTAACAACTGTGGTGATTCACTTTGAAACTGTGGCCAAAAAAAGTGTGTAAATGGTGCAAAAATCACTTAACAAATGTCTCATCAACAGATATCTGGGGCTCAATTGTGGTCGTAAATCAAGGACTATTGTTGTTGCCAAAATGATTTATAAAGCCACACAATTTGCAAACAGCGATTCCAAGTGGATCAGAAAGGTTTGAAAACACAAGAGAACCAACAATAAAACCCACAATACGCAGATCTGAGGCCAACAGCATATCCCAGTTCTAAAGGCATTCCATATTACATATATTTATACATTTTTCCCCCTGGTGTGGGTCCTTTTATGAGACGTAAGTTGACTGCTCTGTTTGAAACATTTCCCGCATTCCCAGCATTTGTAGGGTTTCTCCCCTGTGTGGATCCTTTTGTGGGACGTAAGCTCGCTACTCAACCTGAAGCTCTTCCCACACTCTGCACATCGATAGGGTTTCTCCCCAGTGTGGAGCCTTTTGTGGGAAGTGAGGTGACTGCTCTGGCTGAAGATCTTCCCACATTCCGTGCATCGATAGGGTTTCTCCCCCGTATGGCCCCTTTTATGCGAAGTCAGGGAACTGCTGTTGCTGAAGCTCTTTTCGCACATGGTGCATTTGTAGGGTTTCTCTCCCGTGTGCAGCCTTTTGTGGGAAGTAAGATGGCTGTTCTGGCTGAAGCTTTTCCCGCAGTTTGTGCATTTGTAGGGTTTCTCTCCCGTGTGGAGCCTTTTGTGGGAAGTCAGGTGGCTGCTCTGGCTGAAGCTTTTCCCACAATCTGGGCATTGATAGGGTTTCTCTCCCGTGTGGAGCCTTTTATGTGACATGAGAAAGCTGTTCTTGCCGAAGCTCTTCCCACAGTCGGTGCATTGATAGGGTTTCTCCGAGGAATGGCTCCTTTTATGAGAACACAGAGCGCTGCAGTCACTGAAACACTTCCCGCACTCCGGGCATTTGTAGGGCTTTTCCCCTGTGTGGATCCTTTTGTGGTAGGTAAGGGAACTGCTCCTGCTGAAGCTCTTTCCGCACTCCGGGCATTTGTAGGGTTTCTCTCCCGTGTGGATCCTAATATGAGATGTAAGATCGCTGGTCCATCTGAAACTCTTTCCGCACTCCATGCATTTATACGGTTTCTCCCCCGAGTGAATCCTGCCATGGAAAGTAAGCAGACTCCTCATCCTGAAGCTCATTCCACACAGCTTACAGGTGTACGTGTTTTTCTTGGTGTGGGTCCTTTTGTGAGAAGCAAGTTGGCTGTTGGTGTGGAAACTCTTGCCACACTCCAAGCATTGAGGCTGTTTCTCTTCTGGGTGGCTCTTTTTATGATTAGTCAAGGATCGCTTTTCACTGAAGCTCTTTCCACATTCCATACAGGGGTATGCTTCTCCTGCAGGGTGGAACCTTTCGTGGGAAGGAAGATCTCCCAAGTCCTTTCTGGGTTGCCTCTGTTTACATGATTTTTCTCCAGTGTGGATTTGCTGACCTAAAGTAGGAAGAAACGATTGGTTAAAATAGGTTCCATGTTTTCTGCACTCATACCAGCTACCCTTGGCTGCAATGCCATAGAGAAAGGGTCTCCAAGTCTGGCAAGTTTTAAAACTTGTGGACTTTTAACTCCTCAGCCAGCACAGCTAAGGAATTCTGGGAGCTGAAGTCCATAAGTCTTGTTAGGTGATATCTCTATTGGGAGACTGCAAAGGATAGATACAGCTAGAAGAATGTTGCTAATGTACACACAATTAGTAGACCAGTCACTGTTAAGTAAAATAAAATAGCTTTTACTGAAGTTGTCAAAACTACTAAACTAAGCTACTGCTTAACAGTCAGTGATGTTAAAGCGATTCAAAAACAAAGTCTCAACAAATATCAAATTGCTTACAGTCAGCAAACACAATCTTCCTTCTTCTTCTTCTTCTTCTTCTTCTTCTTCTTCAGTTTGTCACAGCACTCGAGCAATTCAGTTATCAAACAGCAAATCCAGCAGAGAGAGAGATATGTGCTCTGCTCGCTTCCTCTTATAGTTGGAGATAATTGCACTTACTAATTGCATTCTAACATTCCAACATCCTTAAAGTCACAATGATCATTTGTCATTATGGTATTATATATTGTCTACCCAACTCTAGGAGTCTACTTCTAACAAGGTGGGTAATTTAACAACCAGTTTGCCTGAACCGGTACAAACCGGCTGAATCCCACACTGCATATCTCTCAATCCTCCCTTTTCAAAAGCAGTTATCTGGAGTGATCTTGGTGCTCTTGAACTATTTATTGAGTCCCGATTTCCACGGAAAATGGAAGGATTCTTGAAACTGACAGAGCTGGTAAAACAGGAGGGCATCGCCATTTGAACACTGAGTCAAATAGAACAAAACTGATGCTGCAGTGAAAATTGCCAGCTCCTATTCAAAAAATGGATGCTGCTCGTGAGCTACTGCAGATAAGAAATATTTTTTCCTCTTAAAAGAAAATCTATAATTATAACTAAGGAAATAGAATAATACTCATATCATTATCCACTCATCATTGTTTCCTCAAGCCAGTGTCTGTCAGCTATTGACAACTGTTAGCATACCAATTATATAGTGATCATTAGCTAAGTGTCCTAAATCTCATTTGTCATTACTTTCCTCCATTTCTCAGTAATAGAGCCATCTATTCTAATAGCTTCCCCAAGGTGCTGTACACTTTGTTATTATCTATTTAGCTCAAGGTTGATGATAAATATATGAGTTCCAGAAGGTTGTATTTAACAGCAACATAAAGGCATTTAATCAATAAAGGGTGGATGGGTGGGAAATCCTCTTTACCAAAGTGTACCCCACCTGGTTAAATTATTAGCAGCAGGTAGCCTGAATTTGTTATTGTTCCAATCAAGTCCTGCTGAAATTACAAGAAACACACTGTGGAAATGTTATTTTTGGTAGTCAATCTGTGGTTTTTATTAAATGACATTAAAATTTCAGAATTTAATTTCAGAACTAAATGAAATCGAATTAAATAAAATAGCACCAAAAGACAAGATAAGAAAAAATGATTGGGAAGCAACCTAGAACTAAGGAGAATTTTTCTAAAGGTGAGAGCAATTAACTAGTGGAACAACTTGTGGCAGTTCCATCATTGAAGGCTTTCAAAAAGAGACTAGGCAACCATTTGTCTGAAATGGTATAGGGCAAGGTTATCAAACTCAAGGCCCACAGGCCAGATTTGGCTAATGGGGTGCTTAGATCTGGCCTGTGGAGCTGCCCTGGAAACAGCAAAGGACCTGCCCACACAGTCTTCCTGAGCTCTGTTTTCACTGGCAGAGCACTTGGGCTACCACAGGCACCTCCAACACGAGTGATGTTGCTCTGGCCACAACCCCTGGTCACACACACCCCGAGGTCAAACATAATCCTGATGCAGCCCTCAATGAAATCGAGCTTGACACCCCTGGTATACGGAGTCCTGTTCAAGTAGGGGGGTTGACTAGAAGACCTCCGAGGTTCCTTCTCCACTCTATTATTCCATGCTCTATGTTCTATGAATTTACATTTCAGAATTCAAGTCTTCTGAACTCTGTTGCTGTGTTTACAGCTGCATGCCAAGCTACACTGGAAGACACTGCGAGGAAGTAATTGACTACTGCAGGTTGCTCAGCATCAGCTGTCTGAATGAAGGATTGTGTCTCAATATAATTGGAGGATTCAGTGTAAGTAATTTAATATGGTAAATAAATTCTGGGGTGTGAAAAATAGGGAAACCTCAACCATAATCTGAGAAATGTATTATCTGTTGGATAATCAAAAAAGAACAACACATTTATGTATTTGTTATATATACACTTCACTCATTAACACAAGAAGCATTCACTCAGGTAATATGGATTTTTACTTCGTAAAAATTAGATATCAGTTTTACCCTTGAAAGAATATGTGACTAATCTTTGGAGCCATACTCCCCCCCTCGCTAAGATAAAACTTTGATAATTTAATATTAATTCTATATAAAGGGATGGGGGAATCCTTTATGGACAGATCTTTGCATTTTTAACCAAAATTTAGTTGGCAACTTAATCAAGTACTTAATACAACAAATTGTAGGGAATCAATTGTATTTCATGACCACACTCCAGTAAAGGATTGACTCATGTTGCTTTTCATTTCTGTCTGGATTGCACAGGGATTAAAAATAAGTGAGAGATAGGAATAATAATGGTGATAGCTCTTGAAAGGGTAAAATTGATTCCTTGTGAATTTGGCCTGTGCCCTGACTAGGACTGAGTCCTATTCCAATGATGTGGAAGAAACAATTGGAGACTTATCTCCAATAAATGCATCTGCTGTGCTTGGAGTTTTCTGTAGGTTTTGTCAGGTCTTACAAACATGAGTGTAACAGACAGCCCTCTTGTTGTTTAAAAAACCTTGTTCAGCAGTCATAAGTAAAAAATAACTCTGGGTACCACAAGGAGTCAGAAATGTATTCCTTCCTCTTTCTGTACCAGATCAGACATTTCTTCAGCCCTGGCTGAGGGCAAAATTCACTCACTTATCATGCTTGTGGCATACTACCTTGGCTGTTTAAGAGTTTAGTGCTTTTCAGAAGAAATAGCATGACTGACAGATGCAGAGAAGGGATTACACGAAGCAAGAAAGCAGGGGAGATTCATTCCTGGCCACCTACCACCCTTTTAGTATAATCCTGCCTTACCACAAATTAAAGGGAGCGATTGGTGGTGGTTGTTTTTCTTAAAAAAATTTTTTTTATTGTTATTAAGTGTTATGAAAGACAAAAGTAAATGAAAGAAAAGTGAGGAGGGAGGGGAAAGAGAAGTGAGGGAAAAGAAAAGAAAAAGAAGAATTGCTTTCCGACCCTCTGTGTTGCAGTAGAATAAGGCATCAAATCACAGCTTTTTGCTTTTCCATAATAATATGAACAAATCATTTCTATAAAGATATCAGTCTAATCTATAAAACCCAAAGTCAAAGTTACACCCTTCCCACCTCAAGCATGAAATTCAGAAGCATGTGTGAAACAAAAGTACTTATGTTCTTTTCTTTAATCAGAATCAGTGGTTGTTTTTAAGACTGGAATGAAATGCTTGGTAAGATGAGAAAACAAGCCAGGGAAATGGTCTAAATGTCTCATGTTAAATCACCAAGGACAGCACCATTTGCCAGCTTTATTGCTGTGAAAGAAAAAGATTATTGGAAGACATATAGCGTAAACTGGCATAATTTTTCTTCAGATTCAAGGAAAAGTCTATTCCCCCTCCCCCCCCACCTAATTTGCAAGAAACAAAACTTTATTAGACCAGAACCTTACATGAATTGCTATATGGATGTGTCAAATTGTGGAAGGCCAAACATCTTATCATTCCTTTAAAGCTGCATGGGTGTCCCTAAATGACTCTGTCGAAAGGAGTGGGAAACAATTTGAGACAAATCTGTAAAAGTCTTAGCTCATGATATATATTCTTCCTAATGTCACAGGGCAAAAGGGTAGCCTAATGTTCCTTGACTGCTCTCATCTTAAGAGAGAGCGTATCTTCATCATTCTGTAAGTAATCTTCAAATTGCACAGCCGAGGGGCAAATATAAAGTGTCTTAAGAGAGGAGAAAAAAAAATTGTAAAAGTGAGAAATTAAAATGTGATACGGCAAATGGTAAATAGCCTATTAAATTGAACTGCTAAAATGGAAATCCATTCGTCAAGTCATCTTCAGAAGTTCGATGCAGAGCTAATATGGGAGCACATAAGGCACCCTGCGTCTTGTAATAATGAACAAATTGCCATCCTTGCTTGGCTGTTATTAGCAAGAATGTTTTTGAGGAGGATTTGAGAGGATTTTAAAAGATACTGCTGGCTACTGCTTAGGAAAAAAAAAATTAAAACTCAGTTGAGAAACCAGGGGAAAACAAATCTTTACACTATCTGGTAAACAGACCCTAACCCTGAAAGATCTACCAATTTCACAAAATCCTGCTGCATTAACATTTACGAGTTAATATTGATTTACCAATTGTTATTACAATGCCTGGTACTGATGAACTTCAGTGTGTTTCTCAACAGCTGTAAAACTGTAAATACCATTGTCCTTTGAAGTTAATCTTGACAAATCATCTTTGCTGAAAGCTTAATCGTATTTTATTTTATTTTATCGCTAAAGTAAACCGTACAGTACCGAATATGCTTCTTGTCTAGTAGGGGCTATTTGGTGGAAATATCATGTTACAAAACTGAAAAACAATTTGGTTGTGGTACCTTGGCTCTGGAAGAGACTCTCAAGGGAATTCCTTCTGGATGGCTTTAAAATAGGGTTAACTGGGAGACTTTATTACTTTAAATACATTTTTTTCTAATTCTTTTATATTCTTATTCGTTTGAATCCTAAAAATGTTTTCTTGCCCATTATATCATTTCATTTATAATCTGCCTACAGTATGATTTATGAGGAAAGAAGGTGTAAAAACGTTGAAATTAATAACATACTATATCTGGGTGCAATAATGCCCAAAGGACTTATTTTCTGCAAAATGCCTTCAAGATGAACTTATTTTAAGAGATTAAAACACAGAACTATCCCCCTTCAATTCTTCCCAAGCCTTTCAAATTTATTTTAAAATGTTACTGTTTTCCAAAAAAGCTTATAAATATTTATGCTGAAAAAGAAAAAAATAATAACAACTCACAGAAAAAGAGTATATAAGGGCAACCAAACTGCAAATTCTTTTTAAAACAGCTTGACAAAATGGGATGTTTTTATAAATTTTGAATCTTCCCTGGAATATATATCTAGCCGGCCTTTTCTGAGCATATACGTATATCCTTCCACCATACTGTGTCACTGTAGCCGGTATATTGGATGGAAACTGACCAATAAGCCAACTCTATTGATCTTATAACGACTGAAAGGTGCCAATGTTCTGGGACCATGTTATGTTCCAAGTATATTTTACTATTCAGTAAAAGACTTAAGAACAAGAAATTGATAAGGCATCTTCACCTCAACCATAGATAAAGCTATAAATGTTTTCTGCTGGTTAAAGACATAAAAGCAGGCCATAAAATGTCAGCAAATTGCCAAGAAAAGAAGATAACATTGTCCGCTGTTGTCTAAAGGTTGGATCAAGGCAATTGGACCAAACTTTGTAAATCTGAGTTGATTTGTTGCTCATCCAAGCAATTTCATCAGTCAGAGCAAAATTAGTTAGGCAGAGAGCTAGAAAGTTGTTGGAATTTACCAACTCTTACCAAATGAACTTCAGGGGTTTCTCCCCAAAAGGGCTTGCAATATGTCAATAAAAACTCAATCGTTAAAGCTAACAGTATCTAAAGGTTAAATCAGGGCAACTGGAGAAATCTTTGTAAATCTGAGAAGTTTCATTGCTCATCCAAACAATTTCATAAAACAGGGCAAATTTACAAAACTTAGTCCAGTTGCCATAATTCAACTGAGAGATGCCGTTGGCCTTGTATTATGGAATCTTCATTGATATATTACTCATTGTTTTTTCAGTGGAAAAACAATTAAGCTAAGCATGCAAACCTTCCTTTAGAAGTAAAGTCGACAATACACACATAATGAAATGTTACAAACAATGATCTCCGAAAGTCTTTTGTGCCAGCTTAAACAGAAATTATTTTCCAGGTTCTTAAACCTCAAGAAAATAATGAATGCATTCAGCATATTACTTAGCACACTCAGTTTGTTAGAATGATACCATTAGTATGAAGACATTTCTAGATGGTAAGATGGCAGAGAAAAATTACCTGGATCTCTTAGTTGTCTGTAAATTTCAAATTATTGCTTTCGTGTATACAAAACAAACAATAGGTTCTGTTTTTGAAGTGTCTCTACACCCCCTATAATTGTTATGTGCCGCCCATGGTACAAGGAATATGAATCATTGCTAATAAATTTTCCTCCTGTATTTCTTTGAACTTGCTACTCACTTCCATATTCATTCGCTAGCAGTAATTAGTCTATTTTCTGTGACAAAAGGCAAGTAACACTCCCTGTAGGAATTGCCTAGAAAGATAACATTTTAGAGTTGATTGTGCAGTTTGCAGAATCTGTTGCATGCTGTATGATTTGGGATTTCAAAGTCATCATAAAATGCTGCTGAGATCCAAAGATCTGAGATGCTCTATGTTTTTGCAAGTTTTAAATATGAAAAAGGATAAGC
>JAPKID020003595.1:0-12243 GCA_026931265.2 Tropidonophis doriae
CACATGCATCCCATAAGGATTACTTCCAGAGGTGGTATTCAGCAGGTTCTCACCAGTTCTGGAGAACTGGTAAATATCACCTCTGACTGGCCCTTCCCCCATCTATTCTTTGCTTCCTGAGTCCCAGTTGATCAGGAGGAATGGGGATTTTGCAGTAACCTTTCCCTGCCACGCCCACCAAGCCATGCCATGCCTACCAAGCCACCCCTACAGAACCGGTAGTAAAAAAAATTGAATCCCAGCACTGATTACCTCCTCTATCAATCACCCCTTATAGTTTCCTAGTTTGATTTTGAGAAGAAAATTAGAGGCAATTTCTTATGTTTTTTAAAAAAAGAAATGGCTGAAGGAATGATAATCTTACTTTTTAAGTACGCATGAAATGTGGCAAGTATTTGTAAAATAAAATAAAAGATTTTAATATGTGTTTAAAAAAAGAATAAGTGTGATTTATGTTAGTTCCCTAAATTGTGATTTTGGAACAGAATTTTTCAGCATCATATTTAGGAATAAGGATTATCATCTTCATACTATATTAAAAGATAATATTTACTATTCTGATGAGTTAAATTTTTACAAAGAGAATAAGAATATTTTTTCATTACAACATATACCTTTAAATGAAATAACTGTTAAACATATAAATGATAAGCATGGTTTTGGTAAAAATACAATATGTTCATGTCTTCTGGTGATTTGCAGTCACAGGGACGGAGTGAAATATTAATGAGTTTACAAAAAGTCTTAAGTGGCTTGGGTGGTGCAGCAGCTTCTTGCCATCGTGATATTTACAAGAATGCCCGGTCTCTCCTGACAGACAGAGCTATGGCTGTGCGCTGTGCAGTGGCAAAGGTAAGCTTGCTTAATTATTTAAATGGTACAAACATTACTGCATCATTCATAGCATTTTCTAGGTTATCTAGTGTTCTAAGTATGCTTTCTGTGTTGTACAGCTTGTTGTAGAAAGAGACATTGGCCCTATAATTTTGCAGCTTTTTCTCTCTCCTATAACCACTGTTATAGATTATTCTGGAAAGATATAGTGATATGCTTGTAGTTTAGTTTTTATCACTTTCTGAAGGTGTGCAGCTTGCTGCAGAGCAATATTCACATTCACAGTCTTATTTCTGACATTAGGTGTTAAGGTTGAGATGCAAATCAAATTCCAAAGGTGCTTTTTCAAAAGGCAACTGGACTTTCTTGTTTTCCTTTGAAGACATTTTGTTTCTCCTTCAGGAAGCTTCTTCAGCAGTTACAATTTGTTTTTAAAAGGAAAAAGGAGAGTTATTGTGATAGCTGAATTCGAAGAATGAATGGACAAACTTTCAAAAACTATTAACGGTTTTGGGATTTTTCCCCCCTGCAGTGTCTACTAGAACTTCAAAATGAAGCTGTGTTTATGTGGACAACAGAGTTAGAAAATGTAGCAACTCTATGTTTTAAGGCCCTGGAAAACTCAAATTACGGTGTACGAGTTGCAGTATCCAAACTTCTGGGGACAGTTATGGCTACAGCACTGATACCAAAGCAAGCAGCAGGTATTGAGTTATTCATATCATTGTTGTTTTGTTTTTCTGCAATAGACACATGGGTAAACTTAATGTGTTTACTATTAACTGTAAACAATGATAAAAACCACCTATTTTCACAGTTTTTAATTTTGTGAAATTTTGTATTAATTTCATGTCTGTAAAGATATTGGTATCTTTAACATGACACAATACTTACCAAAATCTCAAAAGTACAATGAGAACTGATTGAAAATATTCAGTTGAATAATATTTTCTCTTTATTTCTTTAAGTGATGCGCCAGAATGTGAAGAAAGCAACATTAGAAGAGGTTTTAGAACTCATGGCTACTGGTTTTTTGCGAGGAGGATCTGGGTTCTTAAAAAGTGGTGGCGAGATGTTAAAAGTAGGAGGATCTGTTAATCGAGAAGTGAGAGTTGGAGTTACTCAGGTATGTTTAAAAAAAAGATTTAAAGTATTTTCACAATCAGGAAAACGAAACAAAAACCTAGTTTCATACAACTAGTTAGAAACTAGTTCTGTATATACTAATGAGCATATAATGATTGCTTTTCATCATTAATTTACAATTATATTCTTACAGTTCCAGACAAATAAGTATATAATGAGATTCAAAGAAGTGTGCAGATACGCCCAATGGCCATTGGGCTGTTTTTTGAAAGTCAAGATAGAATTCTTTTGAAATGTGGAGCCTTTTCAACAGCAGTAACAAGTGTCAGTGAATACAGCTTATTTACTTATTTGTTTATGCTAAAGAACAAAAATCCTATATGGAATGCTGTAGGCATAGGCAAGAATAACTTCATACTTCAAGTCCTAATTATAATATGCTACACAATGGAGTAGATTAAATTAGGTAGATAAGTGAAGATGTCTGTTAAATTCCTAGAACTTGAAGCACTTTTGGGGGCTTTCAACAACCTGGAGGCAATATATTATGAGATTGTCATATATAGCATCACAATATTATTATTATGATATTAAAGAGCTATAACTAGGACAAGAACTAGTTTTAGAGACTGTAACCAGTTTTCATTATAGATGAGATGTTACTGAGCTTGATAAACTATGTGATTGTAATATTAGAGGGCCTAATCTGGTATTTTCACTTCAGAAACAAAGCATTATATAGTTTTAAGGAGCGGGATGGAATATTGATAAATTGAAGGTTAAAGGGTGTAAATAGAATTTTAAATTCAGAGTACAAATTTCAGATATCTCAAGCAATTTAATAATTTTGAATTTTTCAGGCCTACGTTGTCTTTGTCACAACCCTAGGAGGTCAGTGGTTAGAACGCAATTTTGCAACTTTCCTGTCACACGTGCTGGATTTGGTTTCTCATCCTCGTGCAACTCAAACTCATGTAGAAGCTGTCTACTCTCGGAGATGTGTCTCTTTTATCCTCAGAGCAACAGTAGGAAGTCTGTTGGGAGAGAAGGCACAGATTGCTGCTGCTAAAGATATTTGTCAGGCTATTGATAAACAGATGAAGGCAGTAGGTAAGAGAAAAAAAATTAGTGAATGCCTGTATTGTTTTTATTATCACTGTCCAATCTTTTCAATTCTATTAAGTGCTAGTTTTCAAATTTATTGAGCTATAGTACGTCTGTAGGACAATGAATTATGTGGTTATGATTTACATGAGATCTTTTGTGTACCTGAAGAATAAAGAGTGTTAAATATATAATGCAGTACAGGTAGGCCTCAATTTATGAGCAGTTACAGGGAACCCTCCAAAAGCTACCAAAGTTAAGGTCATTACAACATGCCTAGGATTGTTCACCCTTACAACTGACTGCAGTAATATTGTAGCACTCCACTGCCTATGTCTTCCCCATCCTACACTGCTGTGCTCCACATCCCCTTCCTCACTCTCATCCATCTCAAACTTATGTTTTGAAGATCTCTGGAACTTCGGTTAGGGATGGTGGATAGACCATCCACTTACTGGGCTTCTTTCTCATGCACTCTGAAATATGTTTTTGGAACCTCCTGCAAAGCAGTATGTTCTAAGTGTAACAGAATACTGGATTATTCACCATTTTCCAATTTACTTTGACAGAAACAGTTGTGAATGATGCTAATATTGAAAACAAATCAGGAGCAGCAGAAGTTGCCGCAAGTCAACATGTAATGGTTTGTGCTCTTCAAGAGCTAGGAAGTTTAGTTCAAAGCCTGAATGCCACAGCATCACCACTTATACAGGAACCTTCTATAGGTAAATCATTAAGATTGCCATGCTAGGCACACTAAAAATACTGTAATTAGTAAAGTTATTTCTTTCTTTCTATTGTTTAATTATGTGTGTAATGCAATACTGTTGTAAAATATAAACTTAAGTACCAGTGGAAAATGAGGTGTTTTTGGCTTTTCTGGTTTTCATCCCAGTGATTCGAAGTTTAGTTGATTAAATGGATAGAAAGTAATTTTGATTGTTTTGTTTATTTAAAGTTCAGTTTTAAGGCATATGGGCAATTAATGTGAAAGCTACATAATAGATTCAGATTTAAGAATGTAATATGCAATCAAAATACTAAAATACTGATTGTATTGATGCTATTTGTTTTATTTATCAACATAATCAAAAAGATGAAGCATAATCATAAAGCATAAAGACAAAACATATAAATCATAACAGAGGCTTGGGATTTGGTGTGATTTTGTGTTTTTTACTCTCAGCCATTTTATTGGGTTTTTTTTAAGTATTGTATTTTCTATTTTCAGTGTTGTTCAACATCCAGAAGGGCAGCCATAGAAATCTAGATAATACATAGTACATATATTGATTAGAAATCTGTGTGGTTTATTAAAATTGTTTCCTACAGAAAAAGAAAAATTAACAAGCTAGTAGTGAATTAGCAAGGCAGATAAAGCCTATTTTTTAGAATAGACTATAGCCATTGACTCTGAATTTGGCTTCTAAGGAATGCTTTGTGTTAGGAAAGCTTCTTGATGTTTTTAAAACATCAAAAATAGACGGCCTTGAATCTTTTGCTACCCAATCTGAAAGAGTTACATCATTTCAACCTCTTTCTTTGACCAAATCTACCAAAAATAAATGCTTTGGTGGTTTCCTCAAAATATTTCCTTTTCTGGTTTGTTTTCAGGATTGCTTGAGACTGTTACTTCGGTTCTTCTCCATCCTAGTATGGCTGCTCGACTTGCTGCTGCATGGTGTTTACGCTGCGTGGCTGTCGCTTTGCCTTTCCAGCTGACTCCGTTGTTGGACCGGTGTGCGGAAAGGCTTAACAACCTGAAGACTTCCCCAGAAGCTGTTAGTGGATACAGTTTCGCAATGGCTGCTTTGTTAGGTGGAGTTCATCAATGTTCTCTAGGCATCCCTCATGCCAAAGGAAAGGTGAGATTATTAACACTTGCATTTCTGGCAATGTTTTATTTATGCTGGGGTAGAGAAGGAGGCTGTCGCAAAATAACACAAACTATTTCATAGTATATTTTTTAAAAAGCTGCATTCAAAGATTTGCATTGCTGAATGTTAGATTCCCAGTTATATTCAAGGTTTAAAGTCTGAAAAGCTGAAGCTAAAAACACCAAGGAACATGTACCTCTCTGTGAACGTGAGATACATTAGCCATGCCAAAAAAAGGGAGTGCCTTTTTGTAAACACTGTTATGCTCCTAAACTAGGAAATATCAGTTTTGAAATTAGGATTGTTCCTTCCAATTTATAAGATACTAAAATGCTTCTTTTTAATCTGACCTCCTAAATTGCACTAGGTGTTTTATACTATGCTCATTTTTATTTAATAATAGTGCTTATTCCTGGGTAAATATGTTTATCGTCACAACAATAGAAGCAAATTTCATTTTATGGTGGAGCACTTCCTCCTTTTTGCTCTTCTTTTCCAGGCGTTTCTCTTATCCTCACATTCCATGTCTTGGTTTGTTTTCTTTAATACTCTTTTTGTTTGCCTACTCTGAGTCTCAACTATCCCCTATTCAGTCTTTCAACTCCTTCTTTTGTTTGACTTTCATTGACTTTTATTGTTTAAAGGAAAAGTAACTTGGATAACAATGAACATAATATTAAATAAAGTTTTTATTTTCGATCCTGTGCTTATGTTAAGTTATGAGTTTTATTAAGATGCTTTCTAATTCACCTTTAAGTTAATTTCCCCTTTATTTTAGATGGTTGTTAGCATTGCTGAGGATCTCTTGCGGACTGCTGCACAAAATAGCAGGCTGTCCTTACAGCGAACCCAGGCTGGGTGGCTTTTGCTGGGGGCTCTAATGACTTTAGGTATGTATACACATATTCCTTTATTTTAGCAATCTGAGTTGCATTTAGCAGCAAGATTGTGGATATCTCCCTAATACTATACCTTATCATGTTCTGCTTTTGCTACCAAAATCCAGGTTATTTTGAAAGTGCAATTGCCTTATCAGAATACTTTTGTTATGAAGTAAAAAATCTAGCTGGAAATGTACTCTGATCAATAGTTAGGAATATTACATTGTAATTAGCACATTGAATAGTAACAGAATATGAAAGTTAGCTTTAGTTGATTTGCATTTTTTAATATTATTAATATGTAAGTATATTTATAAAGGGCAAATATTTCTCAAACTTACAATCAGTTATAATTGCAGTAAGATTCCTAGCCTTACTCTGCAAGTTATTTATTTTAATGGATAAATTCTATTTTAATTTTAAAAAATTCAAATTTGGCATATAAAATATAAAGTCAGTTTTCAAAAATGTCATCTATAGATAGCATTGACACCTGTTTAGAATTATTTGGCTTTATATTTCATGAAGATCTATTAAACTCCAGTATAATTCGTGTTCCTGGTAGGTCCTTCAGTTGTCCGTTATCATCTTCCTAAAATGTTATTACTATGGCGAAATGTGTTTCCCCGTTCGCTAAAGGAATTAGAAGCTGAAAAAGCTCGTGGAGATTCCTTCACATGGCAAGTAACACTGGAAGGACGTGCAGGAGCTCTCTGTGGTATGAATCTCAAACATACAGTAACCTTGTCCAATACTATTTCATCCAGCCTAATTCCATATTTTATTAATAAAGTAATTAGCTAGAATCAAAAGGACTAAAACGTCTATTCTGGATCATCTTTAGATGTTGGTTCCTTGTGACAAAGTGAAGGAAAAATTCATATGCTATGAGCATTGAAATGAAAAATATTAAGAATATACCGTATTTTCCGGCGTATAAGATGACTGGGCGTATAAGACGACCCCCTAATTTTACAGTTAAAAAATAGGTTTAGGCCTATATTCGCCGTATAAGACTACCCCCCACTTCCAAGGCAACACCAGTTCTTTTTTTAATTAAATTTTTAATGAATGACATTTTTCGAACATGCTGCTTCTCACCTCTCCGTTCTGTTTCTGACTGCCGCTTGGAGCTAAGCTCCCAGGCCGGCAGTCAGAAACAGCTGAGGAGCGCGGCTTCTCTGCTCCGTTTCTGACTGCTTCCTGGCTCCCCGGCCGGCAATCAGAAACAACTGAGAAGCGCGGGGCGCGTATACTCGGCGTATAAGACGACCCCCGATTTTTGGTTGACTTTTGGGTTTCAAATGTCGTCTTATACGCCGGAATATACGGTAATTTCTATTTTAAGCATTGTTTAGTACATTCCTAAAGGGAAATTATTTCACTCAAGAGAAGTGAATTTACTTGTGGAGGACTTCATAGCTAGTTAAAATCATGTGACTTTTATTTCAGAGGAATTGAGTTTTAAAACACATTTCCCTCATGGATATCTGGTTGACATGGGTGTTATTGCTTTCTTCAGGTGCCATCATTTTTTACTGATGCTGAAAGAAGATCACTGCTTGATGCAGCTCAGGTTGTAGGGCTAAATTGCCTCAGACTAATGAATGATATGACAGCGGGTGAGTAATTTAAGATCATTTCACATTTATTTCTAGCATAATCTACATGTGGACTTAATAGTTTTCAATAATAAAACAATGTTGAAACCAAGAAATGATAAAATAGTAATCCCTTACAGCAGGGGTCTCAAACTCAATTTACCTGGAGGCAGTCTGGGTGAGGCTGGGCCGCATAAGGGATTCCATTATATTGGATATTGTACTTTCATATCACGGTGGGGGGCCACAAGATACTGTCCTGTGGGCCACAATTGGCCCGCGGGCCGCGAGAATGAGACCTCTGCCTTACAGTAATACAAATGCTGCACAATCTTCAACCTTATTGTCAAGCTGCGACCCGGGCTTGCCACAGCAGGGAGGGGCGGAGTGCAGGTGGGGTGAGGTGTCCGAAACGCCATCACAGTGATCAAGGAGCACCGGTGACAAACCCAGTTTGTTACCTCACGGGTGGCGTTTTCATTTGGTGTCAGTCTGGAGCTTGGACTTTTGAGAATTATTCGTTTTCAGAAATCCTTTATGGAGGGCATTGATCTGTTTTGGTGATATGGAGCCACAAAGAAAGAGACAATCTGCTGCTCCAGCCCCCTTAATTTCTTGGTAATGTGGAACTGTTTACAACTTTTGTCTGGGACCATGTACTGGATTGAGTTGTTTCCACATGAAGGTGGTCCAGAAGTTACCTGGGAACCAAACTAAAGAGGCTTTTATAGATAAAAACCAAGAAGTTGAATTCCATGTTTAGTGGATGGGAATACAGCTAGTCCTCGACTTACAGCCACAATTGAGCCCAAAATTTCTGTTGTTAAGTAAAACATTTGTTAAATGAGTTTTGCCCTCTCTTACGACCTTTCTTATCACAGTTGTTAAGTAAATCACTGTAGCTGATAAGTTAGCAACCCAGTTGTTATGTGAATCTGGCTTCCCAATTGACTTTGCTTGTCAGAAGGTTCCAAAAGGTGATCACATGACCTTGGGACACAGCAATGGTCGTAAACATGAACCAGCTACCAAGCATCTGAATTCTGATCACATGATCATGGGGATGCTACAAAGGTGCTATGAAAAATGGTCATCAGGCACTTTTTTCAGTGCTGTTGTAACTTTGAACGGTCACTAAACGAACTACTGTAAGTCAAGGACTACCTGTAAAGCATCTCAATATTTGAAGCCCTCCACTTGTTCAGTTTAGCTTCCATTGGTATGCCAAATTAACATGATCGCTGTACTTTACTGGGACTGTCCTTGAAGACCATCCAAGAGCTGCAATTGGTACAAAATGCAGCTGTCTGCCAACTAGCAAAGATGAGTTGCCACAGCTGTGTAATACTTGTACTGCAGGATCAAGATTGGTTGTGCACATTTCCAAGTCAAGACATTCAAATTCTCCATTGTTTTTCTCCTATGATAATGTAATCGATATTCTAGTTCTGGCTGTAAATAACACAGCACTGCTCAGCCTGATGTTCTTCAGATATGTTAGATCAGCAGTCACCAACTGGTCATCCATGGACCACTGGTGGTCCGAGATAAAAATTTTGTGGTCCGCAGAAAAATCTTTGCATTTTTGCATTTTTTTATATTGCACTAAGTCAGGGATCCTCAAACTACGGCCCCAGGGCTGGATATGGCCCACCGAAGCAATTACTCCCATTTGCTGATTGGATGGGGTCCTCCAGGCACTTGTCTTGGCTGCCTGTTTAGTACCTCCAGCTCTTCCCTCCCTCCCTACCTGGTAGTCCAGGCATTTCAGTGAGCTGTATGCAAAGTTTTGGCTGGAGTCCTCGAAAGACAGAGTTTGCAGGGGGCCGATCTAGTGCCCGGGCTGGCTACAAGACCAACATTCATTCTTGGCCGTATTTAAGATTCCTAGCTGCAATGGACAGCAAACCTAGGGTTGACCCCAGGTGCTTCTCTCCGCTAACAGGCGGCCAAGCTAAGTGCCTGAAAGACCCATCCCATCACTAATTCATATTATTCACAGGATTTAAAATTATGAATCTAGTGGTTTCTGAGGCCCGAAAGGTTGGTAACCCCTGTGTTAGACTACAGCTGCATCATCCCTCACTAGCATTTTACTGGGCACATGCAAGTTAATTATTTCTGAATTATTTCTTATTTCTTTTTGTTTTACAGTGGCCCTGAACTATGGAATTTATAAGCAGGACCTTCCAGTTGCAGAAGAAAAGCCACGAATAGTGGTGTTCATAGATATGGGCCATTCAGCATTTCAAGTATCAGCCTGCGCTTTTAACAAGGGAAAACTCAAGGTAAACTCATTTTGGAAAAGAAGGTTGGCTTTATATGAAGTCCAGTTTTATGAATGGTCCAATGAAGGGCCAATTGTAAACATGTTGGATTAGATCTGTAGAAATGTAGTTGAAGTTTCATTCAGCCACAGGGATCTTTGGGTGACTTTTGGCAGCTATTCATTTTCAGCCTCATTATCCTCACAGTTTTTTTTAAATTAGAAAATAATTAGAGAATATTCCACTATATCCTCCCTTCAGCTCTCAAGACAAAAGGTATAACATAAATATAATAGATAAATATCAAAATAAAAGTGGAGGGAGTGCAATATATTCTCCTAGGTTATTTCTTGCACATAGAAGAGACAGTAAATAGCGGACAGCAAACAGATAAATGAAGAAAAACATCTGATGAAGTGAAAATGACTTTAAAAAGTAAAATTTGCCTAGGCATTCTAGAGTAAGAAAATGGAAGTGGAAAAAAATGGGGGAAAAATGCATAATTGCAAAATGTTACATTGGAATTAATATCTGCCATGTTTCTTTATAGTCTGTTGGAGAAATACATACTGTACTTTTCAGAGTATAAGACGCACCTTTTTTTGTCTAAAAAGAAGCTGAAAATCTGGGTGCGTCTTATACATCGAATGCAGCATTTTTATTTTTTTTGCCCCCTGAAACCCTGCCCCCTTCACCAAAATGGTTGTGCATAGCCTTATAGAGGCTTCCAGAGGGCTCCTGGGGGCTGGGGAGGGAAGAAATGAGCCTAAAATGGGCCATTTATGCCCCCCAGCAGCACTCTATAAGACTCCATAAAGCTATGCATTTAATTGACATAAAAATGGCCTGTTTTTGCGAAAAACAGACTGTTTTTCCTCATATTTGCCCCCCCAGGAGCACTCTGCAAGCCCCCTCCCCCAAGGCTTTTCATGCCTTTTATTTTTTTAAAAATGGGCCCGTTTTTGTGAAAAACGGGCCGTTTTGGGTAGGTTTGCAGAGTGCATAGCTTGCGGACATAGCTGGCTGGAGAATTCTGGGAATTGAAGTCCACAAGTCTTAAAGTTGCCAAGTTTGGGAACCCTAACCCCCTCTACCTATATACCTACCTACTGTATTTCTCTCTCTCCCTTCTCTCTATCCCTTTATCTACCTACCTAACTACTCTCTCTCTCCCTATCTACTATATTTCTCTATCTACCTATCTACTTTTTAAAAAAAATGCCTCTTCAAAACCTGGGTGCGTCTTATATTCTGGTGCTTCTTATACTCTGAAAAATGCGTTAAATTTCAGACTTTGGGGGTCATCTAGTCCAACCACCTACCCAGGCCAGAAAAATTATACCATTTCAGACAAATGGTTGTCCAATTTCTTAAAAACTTCCAGGATTGGAGCATGGACAACTTCTGGAGGCAAATTGTGTCACTGATTATTTGTTCTGTCAGGAAATTTTATCTTAGTTCTAGGTTGCCTCTCTCCTTGATTAGTTTCCATCTTTTGCTTCTTGTCCTGCCTTCAGGTGCTTTGGAGAATAGACTGACTCCCTTTTCTTTCTGGCAGTTCTTTAGATATCAGAGAACTGCTATCATGTCACCCCTTCTTTTCATTAAATTAGACATACCTATTTGTTGCAACCATACTTCATTTTAGCCTCCAGTAGTCTAATCATCCTTGTTGCTTTTTTCTGTACTCTTTCCAGAGTCATATATTTTTTATAGTATGGTGACCAAAATTGGATGAAGTATTCCAAGTGTGTTCTTATCTAGGTATTATAAAGTGGCATTAAGACTTCACGTGATGTTGATTCTATCCCTGTTAAGGCAGCCTAGGACTGCATTGGCTTTTTTGGCAACTGCAGCACACAGCAGCCTCATATGTAAGTGATTGTTCACTAGGACTCCAAAATCTCTCATAATTACTACTATTGAGCCAGGTACCACCTATATTATACCTATGCATTTGGGTTTTTTTTTGTCTAAATTAAGAATGTAAACATTTTCTGATAGCTCTGCAAAGAATTCTGCTGAAGCCCTATTTGATATTTCAGTAGGAAAAAAGAGGAAGGTGATTTTAAAAACCTTTCTGTGCAATTTTCAACTTGATGGAATGGTATCCAAAGGTCAACTGGTTTACGAAAAATAGAGATAATTTAGAAATCAACATCAATTTGTGGAAACTCTAGGTGACATTAATGCTATGGCAGCAGTTTATTTTCTACTCCCCACTACATCTTGCACCAAACTTATATCTGCAAATGTTTTCTAGATACTCTGAATATCAGCATGAATAATACCAGTTCAAAATAAATTTTCTGTACACCAAGTTACTATTGGAACTTACCATATTTTACAGAAATAACTTAACAGCAGACATCAAAATAAAGTTGAGATTAATTTTAAAAATATTTCAAAACATCTTTATTTAACTTACTGATGACATAATTAGCAAAGCAATCAATGTCACAACAAGCCCCTATCCAAAAGACCGACATGTCAATAGGAATTATTTCAAATAACTATTACCGTATTTTCCGGCGTATAAGACGACCTGGCGTATAAGACGACCCCCCAATTTTACAGTTAAAAAATAGGTTTA
>JAPKID020003596.1:0-12243 GCA_026931265.2 Tropidonophis doriae
GAGCCGGGACTCAAAACTCCTGTTCAAAAAGCAGGTAGCAGTGGTGGCTAGGAGGGCCTTGGCACAGCTTCATGTTGTGTGCCAGTTGCGTCAAAATTCCTAAATCAGGGCCTCTGTTCACAATCATAATCACCTCCCAATTGGATTACCATAGTGAGATGAACATGGGGCTGTGAGATGGATGGTCATGTAAATTTGACAAAGCAAATTTATCAAACACACAAACACTCACAAAAAGACTTGCTACAACATTGTGAGCCATGAAAATTTTTTGCAACCTCTTTTACTTATGTGAATGTGTATTGACAGCATTCATGTAAAAGAAATTATTTTTGGGGAAAAATAATTCCTATGTAGTGTGTATATATGTAGATAGGACATTCACAACTGGGTGCCTCATCATCCATTTAATATTATATTTTCCTCTCTTTTTGGTGTAAGTAGCCTCTGGATCAGTATGAACTCACTAGCGTGTCCCATACATATATATGTTGGGGGCTAGGGAGAGTCACCTCTCCAGACTGATTTCGTGGAAATTGCCAACAAGAAAGATGGAAATTATACTGATTTTTTTGTAATGTTTAGTTTGATTATTATATAATTCTCTTTTCTTTGGGAGATATCATCAGGTAGACATAACTATAACATTGTCCATAGCAAAATCTATGAAGCTTAAAATATTTATTTATGCAGGCTTTTCTAAAGATTACATAGATTATTATAAGTGCGCAAAGTTAGCAGAGTTTCCAAATTCAGCTATAATTAGATTTGCAGGTGTATTCAGAAGAAATTCCCATTCAGTTCAGTGAGATAGTGTATATATAGCTTAAAGAAGCTGTGATTATTCAAATTGGCATAATTAAGCCCAATCACTCTTTACATAATTTTGATTTTATGCAAAATGTAAAAAGATCCCATTCATGATTTTGATTGGATGATGCTCATAACATCTGAAGCCCTCACAAGTACAAACATCAAATTAAAGTACCTATAACAATACTACAGGCCTACTAAAGGAAATAGTTTTCAGTCAGGTAATCTAAAATATGCATTACAAAATAGAAATCTACAGAACTTGTTAAGAAAAATGCAAATACATTTCTCAGCAGGGTTGTCTTTACTTACGGTGCCATTCTTACCTGACTAGCAAGAGAAAGTATAAATGCCCAGTCTTCCTGCCATTGTTCTTCTCGCAATGAGAAATGTAAACCAAAGCTTTGAGAATACCATGACTCCCATTCTTTCCATCGGGTATAGAACCTATAAAAAAGTACGTGTGTAACAGTTTACTTCATCTTACCCAATTACATAGGCTTTCTCCAGAATTTGGACTATTTAATTGATGATTTGACAGGAAGATGAGTACAAATTAGTATTTCTTACTACAATAGTTAGCCAACATCTCTCCTGGCACAGAGGGAGGGAGGGACAGAGAGACAGAGAGAGAGACACAGACCTAGGTACTCATTATTAATTGCTTCCAGGAGGTGCAATGAGTAACAAAAACAATGAGTACCAAACAAACCTTTCCCATAAGGAATAATGTAGTGAGTCACAAGGCAGCCAACACTGACAAATTCTAGCTTGTATGTTGAGTACAAAACAAATGATGAGTATTGGGACATTTTCACATCAAAATGCATTGAGTAACAAAGTTGATGAGTTTCAAAGCAACTGAGTACCAAAGCACCACTGTATGTATGTATATATTTATGTATGTATACATCTATATATGTATGTATAAGAGAGCGAGAGAGGGAGGGGATAGGGAGCGGAAAAGGGAGGGAGGGGGAGAGGGAAAGGGCCAGAGAGAGTGGGGGGGAGGGAGGGAGAGAGAGAGAATTATGCAAAGGCTTGGATTCATTTAGGAAAACCTGCTTCTGAATATACAGGAATGCCACACAGCATCTATCTGCACTTATTAAAGCACTTACATCCATTTTCAGGATTGTGTGAATCATCTTTTCCTACCTGAATCTGAATTATCAATTGATAATTTTTCACTGTTTTGGCAACAATCATTTCCCTAATAGATTAATAGATGGCCTTCCAAAAATAATTCTTATATGTATGTGATCTAATGTCTAAAACTGCAAATAGCTATGGGTTTTTTTTTCTTGTTTTATTCTTCCATCATGTATTGCTTACTACTTTATTGTGCATGCTCATACAACAACTATACATTTTAGAAGTAATATTTTAACATGAATAGTGAGATGGATGGATGGATCGCTGGATGGTTGGACAGACGGATAGCCAGATGGATGGATGAAAGACTGCAGATAATTGATTAGTCGTAGCACCATATCAAAATATAAAACAAAAATAAAATACAGAATCTAATTTCAGCGTAAGATATATAAAAGAAAATACAGCAATAAAATACATATGTGGAAAATATGAATCAACAGATAAATACATAACCTTTACAGCTTATCTCAATACGTTTGATGTAACAGGCTCTTAACTCAACTGTCTTAACTATAAACTTAGCAGTTCTGTTTCCGATGTATAGATTAGAGCCCAAGAGGCAGTAGGACAATCTGTAATTCCTACCAAAGTGGACTGTTTTTTCAAGTAGGAATGTTTAGTATCTAAGTCTACAAAGAGTATATAATTGACTATCAAACAAAACTTAAGCAATGTCTTCAATCGCTGGGGTACTGCATATACTGGTTATAATACTAGTTCTCTATGCCTATTTCTCAATGAGCCAGGATATTTTTTCCAACTCATGCTGTCTTCAGGACTATTCCTAGGGTTAGCCTACATGGCCAATGCTGGAAGTTCTCTAAGTTAAATCCACACTTCTAGAGATAAGGTCAAAGGTAGAGAAGGCTGTGCTAGTACAAACTTCCCAATCACAGCAAAAACATAAATGTCATCAGATGCATAAATGACTACTTCAGATAAATCCCATTGGACAATCAGTTGACTAATTAAATGTCACTTTATATAGACACAACTTATTATGTGTATAAATTGCAAGATTTTCTGAGTTTCAATATTTTTCAACAGAGTAAGATTGCTATTGCTGTAAAGGACTAGCAAATTTATCCCTCCCATATCTAAAAGCTCTAGATTTTTGTTTGAAGAAAGTTAACAATTAAAGTTATTCGACTGTACAGCAAAATAATTTCTGCTTACCAATGAGAACAATCATGTAAACTGTCATGAAGAGCTTTACGTAGCACCGAATCCTTATCATAAATGCCCCAGGTAGCTTGTAGAACTGAATCAAGCAGGCAATCTCCTGCAGTCCGATTCCAAAGTGCATAAAGTCTACTGTCCAAACGGGTACCCAGTTCCAGTGACCAGTTTATAATGGGAGATTCTTCTTCTAGTTCTACGAAATAAAACAGTATTCAATCGGCCATCTTTAAATCCAATGAGCAAGACACAAAACCAGTTAGCACTTTTATTACTTTTAGATACAGCTTGGCTTTTAAGTAAAACTCTCTTAGCTTCAAGACAATAGTGGGAAGCCTAGCATTTCCAGATTGCCAAAACTGAAGTCCAGCCTGTGTCTTCTTTGCCGTTGTGATAGTAGCAGGCCTGAGACCCAGGAAAACAGGAAAGGAAAAGAGTTGAGTGTGTCGAGGTCTCTGATTCTGCCCTGTGATGTAGCCCCTCTTTCCTCATTGATTCCAATAGCTACTACTCCAATAGCTACTATTCCAGGGAATGAAAATAGTAAAAAACAAAATTGAAAAGCCACCTTACTTAGTTTTGCTGAACAGTTTTAGAATGGAGGACAATTATAATTTTAGTCATAACTATTCTAGCTATCTATAGCTAACTAGCTGATCAGTTAGTTTTCTCTTAGATAGCAAAAAACAACAACCCCATACATATCTTTTACATTAAACTTCTACATCATTAAAATATTTTTTTAATTAATTACCATAGTACAACCATGATATAAAGTTTGACAACTGTAAAGGTCTGAGCCAATTCCAGTACTGTACAAAAATAATTTGTCTCCAAATTAGTCAAATTTCTATGGTTTTCTCAATAACATACAAATGACTCCTAATTATCTATTATCAACAATTTTTTTCTACTTCTACTTGTCCCTTTCATAATACTAAAAATTCCTTCAACATTTTCGGCAAATTTAGTGTCAACGCTGAAGTCAGCTGAACTGTGGCCATTTTCGTTTTTGTAGTTTTCTCTAGGGAGGTTTCTCTTCTCACTGCTTCAGGGCTGACACACCCTGGAGCTAAGGGGCCAGAGAGTGGGGTGCAGAGATAGCTGGGGTGGGTGGGATTCAAGTAATTTAACAACCAATGCTTCCTAATGACTGGGTGGGCATGGCTGGGGGAGAGGGGGGAGTCATGTGATTGAGTGTGCATGGCCAACTCGATGTCACTCACAGCAAAGAGGCAGGAGCGGCAGGCCATTCACATCAGCAAAGAGGCTGCAGGTGCAGGCCATTCGCACTGGCAAAGAGGCAGTGACATCAGTCCGTTCATGCTGCCAAAGGCAAAGACAGGTAGAAGGGCCATGTGGGAGGCAGCGTAGAATGGCGGAGGAAGGCTCGGCAGAAAGCTGAGCCACTAGGGCAAAGGCAGGCAAGTGGGCTGGGCCATGGGGACCACGTGGTTGAGGCAACCGAACTAGCGAGCAAGGGAGCCAGAGAGCAGCTGCTATGATGCGGCTAAGATGAGATAAGGAGTGATTGAGAGGAGAGGGGCAGGCATAGCCATACACTGGCTCTCCAAACGGTGCAAAAATGTAACAACTGGTTCGCCCAAACCAGTCCAAACTGACTGAATCCCACCTCTGGATTGTAGCCTAAATAAAATTGTTCCCCTTGGGAATTAAGGACATTGGTGCAGGTGCTCAATGGAAACTGAGGCCACTTAGTAACTGGACTCTATGCTGATTGGACCATGTGACTGAAGACTCTGGAGGGAAGTGACGAAGTTTTACTGTTAATTGGGCGCAAAACAGGTGGGAACTTAGAGCCGGTTTTCCACTAGGAACATGCCAATTTGATATGTCCCAATAAAATGTTCTTCGAGGAAATTGCCTGCCTCAGAGTTCTTATTAAATGGGATGTATTACTTGGAACCTTAACATTTAGTGAATTATACTGCCACCTATGTAATACATCAAAGAAAAGAAGATCAATTTATTCCTGTCACGTACATTTACAATTTGTATATTTATATTTAGTTCTTCCCTGGTGTTCTTCCTTTAATTACTATTTCATAAACCTCAAGTGAAAGCTTCTGCAAAATAAATTCTAAAACATAGTCAAGTTAATAATATCATATTGTGTGAACTATATATTATATAACATATTTACCTTTTTGAACATCCCTATCAAGTACTTCATCGAAAAGTTTTTCTTGAACTGTTGGTGGCAAATCTTCAATATCTGTAAAGGAAGACATTTGATTATTACACACCTGACCATAACAATTAACTTAAATATACAACTTTCTCTACTTTAAAAACTGCTTCACACAATATGAAGAACACTTTTCAGAACAAGCTCTTCAGAACACTGTCATTCCTTCATGTGGTTATTTTTCTTTCATATCTAAATTCATCAAGTGATACCTGAGGTATCTATGCAATAGTTCCCAACAGGTACATAAAATCTTGTTGTGAACCAATACTAAGTAATACAAGTAATGAACTCAATAATGACTAAAATGTAAAGCAAAGTTGCAGAACATAAGGTTTTAAGGGTGCAAAGCCAGAAAAATATAAAATATGTGGCTAATATATACAATTTAAATTACATTAAATCTAGATTTTCTGATGGCCCTACTTAAATTTTAAAATGCAACTTGTAAAAGACTGTGCATTATTGCTATAAAGAGATAGTGTCTTGATTATTCCTTTTGAAATGCTAGTTCCAAAACCTAACAAATTACTTCTCTATAGACTTAAAATATTTCTTGCTAAATCCACTCAGGGTATATATTTACTGAACAACATAATGTTCAACTGAATTTGACAATGCAAGATTCTTGTATAAATCTATGTACAAATTTTATTTGTTAAAGGTGAAAAATATAAGTCCTTAAAATGTAAGCTGCAATCATATTAGTTATGCATTATAAAATAACCCCAAACTTTACCATTTGTCCTATCATGTTGTTATGAATTCATGTTATGCATTGAATAGTAAATATATTTTCCATTTCAATTATATAAGATATAGAGAAGTTTGAACAGAGTAGAGCTAATTAAAAGTATTTTTAGTTTATATGATGCCCCATGAAATAATAACATATTTGTGCAGCAAACATAATAAATAACACAATCCTGTTAATTAGAATTTCTAGACAAACTGAGTTTAGGAAGGTAGGCTTGAAAATTCTATTAAGACACTCAATAGAAAAAGCTTCTTATTAATTCAACTAACATTATTCTTGCTCCCTTTCCTGGCCCAACCAACTTAGCAAAAAAGATGCACCAAAAATAATTATTTTCACTTAGTAGTGTAGGCAAATTGTTTTGCATTACATACTCCAATGAATCAGAACAAATTAAGTATAATTGGAGAATTGGAGACAAGAGGTATTTTACTTTCAAAGCCTCTTCCAAAAACTCTTGCAACAAAAATATATAACTCAAAGATAATGAGTTTATATTGATGAAATTACTTTTTACAAATAATCTGAAAGCACAAAAATGAAATGCTTGCTATAGTCATAATACAGATTTCAAATAGAATGCCTGTTTGGGCTCTGTTGAACTGGGGGCGTTGGGGGGAAGGGAATTAGGTTCCTGAGAGTGGGCTTGCCACGGAGTACCTGAAGTAAAGTTTCAAATGAAAGTAGTTCTCATCATCTCAGTCTACATGGAATAACAGACAAGAACATTGGAACTCCAATTAAGAGCAGGATTAACAAACAACTGATAGAAGAGGATGCATGAGGCAGGGGACATGTTTCTAAATAACCAATTATACAGATATATTTTATATGTTATACCTTGAGATGTCAGTGCATTATATGTACTTCCTAGTCAATGGGATATAGACAATAAAAAAAAAGAATGTTAGCTTGCAAAATAATTAGATTAGAAAGCATGACATTCTGCGGATTTATCTGTTGATTTAAATTAATTATATGATCATCCATCTTAACGTAGTGACTCTGGGTAGTACATAAGCACTAAAGCAATAGCTCCAGCCAAAGACCAGACAAAATCAAGGTAAAACAATACATTTCAATTGTAAAAAGCTAAATCAGCAGCAAAGCTCACCTAACTTCCTGGACCAAATGCCTGGGGGAACAGCCTGTTCTTTGGAGTCTTATGAAGAACTAACATGGCTAGTACCATTCAGATGTCTAGGGATTGCTGTTCCATAGAACAGAAACTGCCACAGAAAGGGTACGACTCTCGAATCCAAAAAGATGGCATTGTTTAACAGAAGGGACCCAACACACACACCCTCTCTGGTAGATCTAGTGAGCCAGCCTGAAACAATGGTAGAGAGGCAAACATATAGATAGCCTGGGATGGTTAGGACAGTGGTTAAAAAACTCTTTTGGCTTTTTTTTATCCTTTTGTTCTTTTTGTTTTATGAGGTTGATCTTTACTTTACTTTATTAAACTTATATCCCGCTCCCAACTCCACAAAGGACTTGGGGCGGCGCACAGGGAATACTAAAACACAATACAAAATAGAAAACATTTAAAAATAAATTAAATAAATTGCCCCAGCGCTAAAAACCCCTTGATTATAAACTCTAAAATGCCCAGATTAAAATTTAAAAGCTCAGGACGTTGGGCAGAGTGAGATCAAGCCAGGCCGGCTTGATTGAAAAAATAAGTCTTTAGCCTCTGGCGGAACAGGCGAAGGTCGGAGATGGCACGTATATCGGGAGGAAGGTCGTTCCAGAGGGTGGGGGTCGCCAGCCGGCATCAGATCAGTGTAGCTCAAATGTGTGATAAAAATAGGCATGGACCAAGTGAGGAAGACAGTATGATTATGTATGGGTTCTGTACAGTGGTGGGTTCCAGATCCCATTCCGCATGGAATGCGTGCAGCGCATGCATGCATCTTAGAGCCTCCGCAAGCCTCTGCGATCCTCCAGCTGCTCAGTGGAGCATCGCACAGGGGCTGTATGTGCCATGCGCCTAAGCACCAAAGACAGGTTTTTCTTTCTCTTCTTAAAATGAATGGATTATGTACCCTTCTCCTTTGAAGAGTATAACAAGTTGTGATCTAAGTTAATTTAAAATGAAAAGAAAATAGGCCTGAGACCAGGGTGGCAGTGGTTAATAATTTTTCTTATTCCTTTTTCTTCTTTTTTTGGAAACATGGTTCAATATCCAGATTAGGATACTTTAGAATATAAAAAAAATTTGTCAGGAATTTTAAATCTTTTGGAAGGATATAGAATCGATAAGAAATTAGAAAAATTGGTGTTTATTACAGCAAAATATGAGGAGATTGGCCCCCCCAAAATTAAAGAGAAGGAAGAAGATGCAGAAGATAAAGAGATATTCTCTTCAGTTGAAGACAAAGACAAGACAATAGAGGATTTTACTAATGGATTAAGTGTGGAAAAAAGCAGAAGGAAGGGAATTTGGAAAAGGGAACCTGAAGAATTTGAGCTCCATCTCAGTCTTCAAGAAGAGGAAAAAAAAGAATTGATGATGGATGTAAGAAGAGAAATTCTTCCAGAAGCATGTTTGATAACCAAAGATAAACAACTTTTAATAACAGAAGGAGGGCAACGATATCATTTGAGAGTCATTTTGAACAGTGGAGTGTGGAGAGAAGTTTATAAGAACCTTACAAAGGAGATAAAAAGAAGACTGAAACCACAATTGGCAAGAGAGATAAGACCGCTTCGTTATTGGAAAGATACTGGTTGATAATGAAAGCTGATAATAAAAGATCAGCCAATTTTTGGTGATTAATAAGTAGAAATTTAGTAACTTTTAGATTGCTTAAATTGTCATTGAATGTTTATTTGTTAACAAATAATTAGTTATAATAAGAATAATGAAATGATAATGGATATAGCTTAATGATATGTATGCATGTATGTATGTATGTATGCATGCATGCATGCGTGTGTGACACAAGTGTGTGTATATATAGAGTCATGTCCACAATTTTGGTTCTCAAGTCTTCAGACAGTTCTCTCTTTCTGTTGTCCACACACAGACACACAGTGCAAAGACTAAGTGAACTTCTCTCCTTTTTATCTGCTTTCAGGTGTGATTTTTATATTGCCCACGCCTGTTACTCGCCCCAGGTGAGTTTAAAGGGCATCACATGCTTGGAACAATCTTATTCATCCACAAAGGGTGCCAATACTTTTGTCAAGCCCATTTTTGGAGTTTTATGTGACATGTCAAATTTGCTTTTTTCCTTCCTTGTTTTGTTTTGTTCCAATACACACAAATGGAATAAACGTGTATAGCAAAACATGTGTTAATGCAATACTTTTCTGTGAGAAATACTTGATTTTCTGGAAAAATTTCAGGGGTGCCAACACTTTTGGCCATGACTGTATTAACTTGAATTAACAATAAATATAAAGTAAAATGTAACATTTACATGAAATATGTATAAAGCATAGTTCGTGTATTTTTTCCTCTTAAGAATTATCTATATTACATAAAAATTTTAGACTGCCAAAAAGCGATTGAATAAAGTTGCTCCAAAACTGGGGCTTACTCTCACCCTGCCATTTGGCCATACTAATTGCAAAGTATCACAGATGAGCATCGGTATTACAACTCTCCACATCCTGACTCTTGCAACACATCAGACAAATTCCAGGAAATAACAAGCTGTAAACCTCACCCTCTTTTCAATCTCATACCTAGCCATTAATACCCTATGAAGCGCCATAATTTCAGATATCCACCGGTAACCACCCTACAGGTACACAAACAATATAATATCTGGACATTCCGGTTCCAACAAAAGCAACAGATCGACTGCCCCAAATTGCAAGTCACTCGTGCTCAGTATTACATAAGTTTTCCACAAGAATTCATCACCTCTTGCATCAAGTTATGGAATCTGATCAGACTTGTATATTATAAGATGAAAGGATTCTTACATGTTTAAAAGTTGTAAGGAACAGTACTAACAATGTCATTTTTATCACTTGCATCCTTTATCCAAATTCCCTCTTTGATAGAACTTTAACAAGTACATCTGATCCAGTGGATCATTATTTTATAAATGTTTCTTTATCTAAACAGAGAAACAGAATGACCAAGGGCAAAAAAAACAATAGGAATAGGAGCAATTTCTGACTTCCTGTTGCTTGACTATAGCTGACTGTCCTCCAGCAGTTGATAGTGGGACCACTTTTCCTGACCTCTGAAGGATTAGGGCAGGCTTGCTCTACCTGTCTGATCTACCCAACCTCCAAAGGGCTGGGGCAGGACCAGTCTATTGAACCTCTGGGCAGTAGTGTGGCAGCACTGAAGCAAATCCAAATTTGTCAAATTTCAAACCCACAGAAGTCATGGTCCCAGATTTTGGACACCTTCTGTAATATAGTCCATTTGAGGTACCCTGTTTCAAAAATTGCTGCCCTGTGACACACTGTTTCACTCAGTTAAAGGTTACAGACATAGTAGTATATACAACAAATTTTACACATAATGACTATGGACAAAGAGGAAGAGGATGACATGAACCAGGCAAGCTTGCATTGATTCTTTTTCCTGCAGGGTTTGGTCACAACTCACTTTAATTACGTTCAATTTCCCTGCACATTTAATTAGTCACACCACACTCCCATATTTCAATCTGCCTTTGGCACGCTATATACATCAAAGTTTCAATCCACAATAATTTTTGTCAATCTATTAAGAACATTTTGATATGAAGGAATTTGGTTTCATTACTTCAATTTGGCCTGGATGACTAATGCTCTAGTCTAGTAGCTTCCAACTGCTCTGTAACTAGGTCACTAATCAACTTGAAGTGAATCATGCTGATCCATTACTGTTCTTTTCTTTAAAGAGAAAAAATGAGGACACAATCAGGACAACTGATCTTGAGCTTAATGGTCCAAAAGAGGAATTAACATTATTATCTGTGTAACTCAGTCACTTCCAGAATAAGAAAGTCATTATAAACTTAATGGTTATTATATATGAAGATAGCCTACTGTTATTAAGTAATGATATAAAATTAGTGATATATCATATTATTAAATCGATATATCATACAATATTGTCGTATAGGTCGGTATATGCATAATTTTGTATTTACTTATTTATTTATTTTGTTTATGTTTATGTAGTGTATATTGGAGGTGGTGACCCTTTGAGAGCTGTAGGCAATGAAATTTCATTTGTGCGCACCTGTATACATATATACATATACATAACACATACAGTGTCACTAAGATGGATTTGGACTTAATTTAGCCAAACAATTTCATCCATGGGGCGCAGAAAGCACTGCATTTGGGGAAAGTTTAGCATCACATTTTCAATATCTTTCTCTGATCAGAAGATATCCAACCACAATAGTTTGGAGCCATTGTTTACTCTTAATTTTGAACAGAATATTCAGAAACAATGTGTATTGTCAGGACAAAACCATCAACACATGAAGGTTTAATTTAACTGAATTATTGCTAAAAGCCTATGCACAGAAATCTTCTCAACTAACAGTCAGCACCAGGTCATAGAAAAGGATTAAATAAAGATAACAGAAATCAAAGGAGACTGGATTTAGTGCGTTTGTGGTTTCTAATGACTCTAAACTGATCCCTCTCTTTATCCTTCCCCTGGCTTCACCTTCAATATTCCTACATCGGAGCAAATCCAAAATCTACATTATTATATTACCTATAATGTCTCTTAACATACATTCGGGTTTTAATTTTAAGAGGCCTCTTTCCAGATCTCTTAAGAGGTAAATGATTACTTAGAAAATCATACCATTTCTTTCAAATTAAACCACTGTCAGAAGAATGAGGAAGTAAAACAGTCAAGCACTGGTTATCCTTGTCCCATAAGGGAGAAGTTATGTACTCATATTTTGGGATTTCTTTTAAAATTGTATAAAGCTTTTAAAATGAGAGGAAGTAAATATGCAATATTGGTGCCTGGAGATTATTGAACTATAATTATTATCATTCCAGGTATCATAGCCCATGTTCACCACCAAGTTGGGAAAAGTTGCCTTTTTTTTTTTAATCTTTCATATTCAAAAAGTTTTATTGGTTTTTAAATTTTTTCTGAGGAAAAGGGTATATAGGGTAATAGGAAATATTTTGAAGG
>JAPKID020003597.1:0-12242 GCA_026931265.2 Tropidonophis doriae
CAAATGAGCCCAAAATTTCTGTTGCTAAGTGAGACATTTGTTAATAAGATTTTTCCTGATTTTACAACCTCTCTTGCCACAGGTGTTAAGTGAATCAGTGCCCTTGATAAATTGGTAACACGGTTCTTAAGTGAATCTGGTTTCTCCATTGACTTTGCTTGTCAGAAGGTTGCAAAAGGTGATCCCAGGACACTGCAACTGTCACAAATGTAAGTCAGTTGCCAAGCATCTCAATTTTGAACACATGACCATGGGGATTGTAAGTGTGAAAAACGGTCATAAGTCCCTTTTTCCAGTGATGCTGTATCTTCAAACAGTCATTAAATGAACTGTTGTAATTTGAGGACTACAGGTTGTGACAGAATTGTCATCCAATGCCAATAGGATGTGTGGGTTTCTGTGTGAGTCCCAACTGGCATAGGGGACCTTATTTCCTATTCTGTCTCACAACCTGAAATCTCATCCACTTGTAAACTCTTGGTTTGCAGCTTGCATTTTTAATTTTCCTTAACTTTACTAACATGTCAGAGAACAGGTGTCAAACTCCCGGCATCAGTTTGCTGTTTTGTGATGTTTTTTTCCCCTTCTTGGAGCTGGGGTGAATGTGGCCTGCACATGATGCATCCAGCCTGCTGCCTGCCAGTTTGACACCTCTGTTTAGACCTTCATCTTTTTTCTCTCACTGCTGATCCCTATTATGCTACGTCACTGAAAAAAACCTTGAGCCCACTTCTAATTCTCCATTCTAACATTCACAATCTTATATGTATTTATTCCAAAGCACTTCCCGATGAGTCCAGTGAGGCTTACTCTTCTGTAAGTGAGTCTAGAGTCTAGTTAAATAATTACTCCATTCCCTTTCAACTCAGTTGGAGTTGCAACTGGATGGCAGCAGAATTTTTAAAAAATCCTTATCTGGAATTTACAAGAAATAAAATTGCCCTATAATCCATAGTAGTAACTCACTAACTTTCACACCTTACCACACAGATATGCAAAGGGAATAAAATGAAGGCTTTGAGCTTCTGGAGGACGAAAATAATATCAATATAACCAATCAGAAATATAAACAGGGTGAGAGTTAAGTACAACCTTTAGTAAACAGATTAAATGCCATCACCAATCAATCAAGATTTGTCATCCATTCAGCTACCAGAAAAGCATTTTTACTATTTCCTGTTTAAGATAAAGAAGCTGTTCCAATTCCAAAGAGAAAGGCATTCTATTTATGCTCAGAGGTGCTTTTCTCTAAAGTTATGCTGTTAAAGAAAATCAGAAGGCTCCAATTCCCTTTTTGACTGCCAAAATAATTTTGCCTGCCAGGAAGTTTTGCACACCAGTGAATTATGTCCATTTCCTTTTCTTATCTTGTCCTTTTGGCCTCTGTGAATTTATATGCCCATGTCATGATCATAAGAAGTATATCACATCAATCGATTATGCCCACATCAGGCAAAAATATTTTGGACGTGAAATTTTAACATTAGTGATAGGTAAAAAGGGAAGTACACTTCAGTATTATTTCTGCAAAAATGAAATCTATGGAAGCCAGAGGTATTCAGCAGGTTCTGACCAGTCCTGGAGAACCGGTAGTGGAAATTTTGAGTAGTTCAGAGAACCTGTAAATACCACGTGTGATTGGCCCTGCCACCATCTATTCTCTGCCACCTGAGTCCCAGCTGATCCGGAAAGAATGGGGATTTTGCAGTAACCTTCCCCTGGAGTGGGGAGGGAATGGAGATTTTACAGTATCCTTCCCCTGCCACCCCACCAAGCCACGCCTACCATGCCATGCCACACCTACCAAGCCATGCCACACCTATCAAGGCATGCTCACAGAACTGGTAGTAAAAAAAAATTGAATCCCATCACTCATGGATGCAGATAGTTCTTGAATTCTAAAGTAGAAAGTTTTAAATAAAAGCAAGGACAGCTCTTTAATAAAAAGATGTTTTATTTGTCTCCTTTAATATTTCCAAGCTATATTTTCAGATGCCTCTAATGGGCTGTATTTAACAGTGACATTTTATTGCTCATGAAATGAGAGGGCTAGAAGAAAATTATAATCCATCTCTGCCAGTGAAAATAAAAATGCCTTTGACAGGGTTATGAAAGATGACTGCACAGTCTGTCCTAAATTGAAAGGCTAGTCTGTGGGAACCTTGAAATGTAACTCTGGATCTCCCGCTATTTGTATGCTTTCCCTTGTGGAAAAACTTCAGACTGTCATCAGTAGGAGAATGTACCCATCAACTTGTAAAACCAAGCCTTACCCACGCCCTATTTGTTTTAGCCAGCGCAAGGCGCTCTGGGAAAGGGAGTCCATTCTGATCTTTTTCTCCGTAAATAGACATTTGACCTTCCGGAGGCGCTGACTACAACTCCCAGCATTCAGAGGAACTTGTATCTCGTAGGGAGGAAAAAAGTATACATAAAAGAAGCAGCATGCGCTTAGTTGTAAACTTGATTCTTCGAATGCCGGTTTTGAAATGAGGTGTCTATGAAAGAAAGGTGGTGAGTATGTGGAGATTTGGCTATTAAATATTTGCACATTGAATATTGAATTGCATGCTTTTTTTTGTCATTAGACAAACCGTATCCATCCAACTTTTTGCGAACAATCACGATCTTTTCTATCGCTTCCCCTATTTCTGCTGGCTCCTTACAAGGAAATATTTGTCGAATGCTGTTTCCTTTCAAACTGTTCTGTTTCTCCGCTTACGTGCGCCCTTCTCTCCTTGCCAGAAACCGGGGGGGGGGGGGGGGTAGTGAAATTTAGTGGCTACAATATTGCAGTCTTCGGAGATGATGAAGGCAGATTAATTATTTCTCTGTGTGTCGTGTAGGACGAGGAAGAAGGCGAACCAATAGTTGTTTCACATTTATTCATTTCATTTCACTCTGGTCCCCTTGACCAACCCAGCTTGGATCTGGCAACATTATTCTGGGACTTGTATATTTGCCTTCAGTCATTTGTTCATGTCTACTTAATATGACTAGCTATAAACAAGGTGAGGTTGAATTGCATCCACAGGCAACTTTGATGATTCTCTGAACACTGGCTTTGAGTTTGTTCCTATAATGTATCCCTTTTCTCTACCTATTTATTATAACTTCTTAATTGCAAACAGCTATTCCAACTTTTATAGATGAAGCTGAACTGAGCCAAATTATTTACTAGCTAGAAACTAACATATAAGCATCTCACTGAATCCAGTTACGCTCCCTCGCTATTAAACCTTTAATAATCATGGTAGACTCAGCCTTCCATCCATCTGAGGTGGGTAAAATGAGGACCCAGATTGTTGGGTGCAATAGACTGACTTTGTAAACCACTTACAGAGGGCTGTAAAAGCACTATGAAGCAATATATAAGTGTAAGTGCTATTCAGTGGTGGGTTGCTACCAGTTTGTCCCAAATCGAGCGAATCAGTAGCAGCGGCTGCAGGAGGCTCTGTCCACCCACCCAGACACTTCTGCGCATGCACAGAAACACTGTGCGTGCACACGAACTAGTGGCACTATTGCTATTGCTAATAAACTAAAGAATGTTGAGAAATAACACTTCCTGGGAGCTTTCAAACCAACTTTAAATGCAACAAATTGCAGAACTGAAATAGCAGTTTGCTGTAAACCTGATTCCAGACTGATTTCAGCAATGTTAGTGATAAAAATGACAAGTTGATTCATTGCTGTTATAGGAATTTTTATATGTGGCACTTACAGTGTGTAAGTACTTAGGATGGTATTCCTGGAAGAGTTCTATAGACGAATGAGTTTTTACATAGGCCCCTGATTCTTCCACCTTAAATTCTGTGGTGTTTATCTACCCAAAGAAAATATATTTCAAGGAAGTCAAGGAAACTCAGTGATCACCCATTCACAAGCCAAGGGCTTTAAATTGCTATGATTGGCACAGCAGGGCAAGGGGCAGTCAGGAAGACAAGGCTGACCATAAAATTTTGCACAGCAAGGAAAAGGCAATGCAGGAGAGCCAGAGCTAAAGTAGGTACTGATTCTTGGTAATATAAAAAACAATTAACACTCCTGAAACTGTCTAATTGGCTAATGCTGGAGATGCTGACTAATACTGGAGTTGGGAAAATGCCGAACTAGACTGGACTGGACTGGATTGGATTGGATTGGATTGGACTGGACTGGACTGGACTGGACTGGATAGACATTGGCCTTATCCGGCACAGTTCTTTTATATACTTATGCAATCTTTCAAGACAAGCCAGCTTACATTTACTGCAGTTTTGAATGTATATCAAGCTGGCATGGTACACATACAATAGACATTTTATTCTCCAGACTGGTACAAAGAATGCTCAAGAATCTATTTTTAGATTCTTCCCAAAAATAACATTATAAAGAAAAACCAACAGGTATCTATCTGTATTATTATTTTTAATAATTATTATTTATTATTATTTTAAAAAGTATGTCTTGTATTTATATCCTGCCTTATCTTATGCAAGAACATCAGGCATATATGGGGGTTCCTCTCGTTTCATCCTATAGGAAAGATTAGCAGAAGGAATTACTGGTTCAAAATAATTCTTTAGTCAAGTGCAAATCTGAGTCTGCTTGGATCTAGTTTGGTCCCTAGATAGCTTCCAATGAACAAAAGTTATTTTATTGAAAGAATGTAACAGTGACAAGCTTTACTGGATGAAAAGTTCTATTATGGTAATCTGATACATCCCAGTAAAAAATGAATTGGCTTTAGGCTTGTTTATTATTATTTTTTAAAGAAACATAACACTTTTTTAAAGTCCGCAAATGTTAAAGCCTTTTCTCGGGATCTGATTATAAAAGATTCACCTATTTTTATGCAAAATATGTATTTCCATTCCGAGCAGCAGACAAATCAGTAAATCAATACAAAAGTGCCATATTTTCTACTTTGGACTGAATTACATGTCATAACAGAATGTTAGCTGAATGCATATTCACTCATTTAGGGTTCTCTGTTTTGTTTTTTTAGCAAATTGCATGCCTAAGCTGTTATTTCTCAACTCAATTTGAATTAGATTTCATCACTTACAGTTGGATACTGGCTCCATAGAACAACATTTTGTCCAATTATATGAGAAGTTTATGCTGAGTGAAAGCAGCCCCAGCTGTAAGACAAAATAAACTTCAGACAGCCAATGCTTGTATATAGCGGTCCCCCAAAGTAGAAGTGGGCCTTCTCCTCAACTCCATATCCTCTATGCTAGTCTGTTGCCTTCAAGAACAATGGTAGATGTCTCCATAGCCAGTATTAACAGAAGGCTTTGGCTCATGGAAGGAACACCATCTTGGTTTTTGTTTGGGTTTTTTTTACGTCAGAAAGCTTATTGCTTCACTCTATTTTACAGCATACCACAGCCCAGACGTGTGAAAGTGTTTTCTTCCTCTTTGGGGTATAGAGTAAAGAATGCCATAAGTCTGATATCTGCTCTCTTGCCATTAAATGAAGTTGATGGATCAACTATTTTCTTTTTCCCTTTCAAGGTGAGAACAAAAGATGGCTGACCCTGACAGCACCATCATAAACACCAGCATTAACCAGGTGAAGTATTAATTACAACAATGCTTCACATGCACTATTTGAAAGGTTTGTGCCACTTTTTGCAGCTGCTCAGCTTTTGCAAATCCGAAGGAAGAAGCACTTTTGTTTTGCCTAATACTGGGTCAGTGGCCAGCCTAGTTCCCCAAAACAGTGTTATATGGTCCCAAGCTGCTTGTTTCTTTCCTTGATACCATCACCCTTTAAAAATAGAGGGATATTTTGACAGTGGACGCATAAGATGCTAATCAATGTTAATCTAAAATGTGTTTGTAAATTAACTTAATTATTTTAGAGTGGGGCAATCACAATTCACCTCACTAAAGTAACATGACTTGTCAGTGTACTTTGTGTAACTTTGCAACCAGGATTGGCACTTTGAATATTGGAAGAAAGTGCAAAACGGCCAATATACCCACTTAACTCTGTCTTTAGAAGAAAGAAGACTGCATAGTCGTAGGAAGCACCTTCTAAGAAATGCTTTGCACAAACCTTCAGCAAAATGAAACACCCTTTTGGAAATTTTGCATAGGCTACTTGATTCACAAAATTACAAATACATTCAGGTTAAGTTTGTAAATCCTTATAGATGGCATTATATAATCAAAGTGACTTGGAGCACAGCATGCTGCCAAAATTTACCAGATGAGCAAAAACTATTGAAGATAGTTAATATGTCAAACACCATAAGGAAGGCTGAGCGCCATAGAATTGAGGACTTTGAACTATGGTGCTGGAGAAGATTCCTGTAAGTCACTTGGACTGCAAGACGATCAAACTGGTCAGGCCTAGAGGAGATCAACCCCGACTGCACTTTACAAGGCCAGAACCTGAAGATGAAACTCAAATACTTTGGCCACCTAATGAGAAGGAAGGACTCGCTGGAGAAGAGCCTAATGCTTGGAACAATTGAGGGCAAAAGAAGAAGGGTACGACAGAGAATGAGGTGGCTAGATGGAGTCACTGAAGCAGTCAACATGAGCTTAAATGGACTCCAGAGGATCGTAGAGGACAGGAAGGCCTGGAGGAACAATGTCCGTGGGGTCGCAATGGGTCAGACATGATTTTGCGATTAACAACAACCGCAAATATGTCAAACAACCAGATGCTATGCCTTTAAGGGCTTTATTAATAATAACCAGCACTGTAAATTTTTAAACAACAATTAGCATACCCATAATTGCCTGCACCTGGACTATGGATAGGTATTCTGGATAGTTTTTGAATAATCTTCAACAGCAGCCCCATGTAGAATACATAGCAATAGTTCATTCATGATGTGACTTAGGGCTCAAGTGTCCATCTGAAAGTCTCTTTGATCCAAGAATAGGTCCAACTGGTGCACTAGAGAAATCTGAAAGTCCATAGTCATCCCCCCCCTCACTAATCTCAAATGGGAATTGTTTCTCCTTATAGAGGCAACTCAGGTTTTTGAAGGCTATCTTTGATGTCTCTCAGAAAGTTCCCAGTGCTGCCCTTTGCTTGGAAATAGACTCTATTTCAGCAGAAATGCAAGTCTGGCTAAGAGAGAGCACTTATTGGCTTAAACTGACATTCTGTTATGGAGGCTAATCTCTCCTGATTCTTCTAGATAATATACTCAATTTGGAAGGAGACCTTAGAGCAAACTACACAACTGTGGATCTATCTATTTTAGCTTTGTAACCTTTGGGTTTTAAAAGAGAATTGATAATGGATATTGATTTACAGAGAGAGAATGCTAAGGGCTATTTTTTCTTTGAGAAGGGAAATCTATGAAAAGCTTTCACCTGAATAAGTGTATATATAACCTTGATATTGCAAAACATCATAAGAAACCTTAGCTCTTATTAATGCTATACTTTCAGTCTTACTGGAATGAATGTATCCATTTGTAGAGAGAGTTTGCCTTGTCATTCAGTCACCATTATATAACTCCAGGTAAGGCTCTATATGTTGTAACTTGTTTTCTGTGCAGCTTTTAATGATGTCATTTTTAAAGTTGCCAATTTAATCTCATTTTTATGATTTCTCTCTGGGTTGTTAATTGTTATCATAAATTTACCAATTGTTACAAATTTATTGTGAACTGGATGATGTATTCCTTGGCGGTTTTTGTGTTCTGGCCATGTCACTATATTGATTTTTATATAAAATTTAAAGCTTAATTTCAGAAATATTTTAGAATGGATCTGTATACTTTTAAAATAGTTACATTAACTAGTTTGGAACAATATGCCTTTGAACTAAAAGGGGAAATGTTCAGTAACATAGGCAAAAGTATGTGTGTGAATCAGCTGCCCCCTAAAGCACAAGTGGACAATTAATTTTTCCCTAGGGGCCACATGATAAACTGACACTGTTTGGATGGCCAAAGCAATAGGGCTGTGAAGGTGTATAGGCATGTTCACACCCAAATACATTTTTAAAAAAAGAATCACTTTCAAAATAAAAGCAATCCATATAGGCTGGACAGGAACAGCCAAAGGGCTGGTTTGGCTTGGAGGCTGTAAAATGCCCAGGCCTATTCTAAAGCTTCTATGTCTCTCTTCTGGATCTCTTGGAAGCATCAAGCTGACCACTTCTGTCATTTCTTCAGGCATTTAATTAGGGAGTGGCGTTCCAGCTCCTTCCAATTTTTTCTTTCTGTATTTTTTTCTTTTGTCCTTTCCTTTGGCGTATCCTTAAGACACTTCACATGATGAGTTGGCAGCCAATTTTAAAAAAAGTGTGTATGGGCCAAGTCTTACAACTAAAAGGAATATTTATGGTTGCTGACAAAGAATGTGGACTCATTACGTTCATGCAAGACTGCCTTGACCATTATTATGGAAATCATGTATGAGATGATGACCACTGGTTGATTACAGTTCCCACCTTGATGACTGATTTCCTAGCCATCCCTTTACTTGGCAGTGTGCAAGGTCAGTCCCAGGTTTCTAGGCTGGAATAACTTCTGCATACTATGTAGTAATTATGCTATAAATACAGGTTTTTCAGGGGGTTTTTAGCTTTCTGAATATAATGCTAGTTCACAAGGACAGATGGTGCAATATGATGATGAGAAAGGCACGAAAGAGGAGAATGTACAAGCTTCTTTCTCTTCCTTTCCAACCCTTTAACGTTAGTTAAGTCAATGTTCTTGACCAACTCCAGAAAGATCCAAAGGAAGCATTGGTTATTGCTGTGACAACGAGGACCATTTTCAATTTGGAGAGAGAGCATGAAATCTTCTTGACAAAGGGCAAAGAGGAATATGTGAAACATCAGCAAGCAAATGAGAATAGCCCCTTGGAGCAGGGAACAGCTTTCCCTTTCATTCAGGTAAAAAAAATTGAGGGGATGAGATTTCTTTTAGCAAGATATTTGTAAGTAGTGCACATTTTTAAGTTTTAAAGAGATTCCTCATCCAGTCCTCGTGTACTAAATTAAAACATAAAGTAAATGCATAGAGTAAATAACAATCACAGAGTTTTTCACCAGCAATGATTCTGGCTTGACTTGAATTTTTATATCCATATATATGAAGATAATCAAGTTTTCGACCAGTGTTTAGTTTTTTCCTCTTTCACCCAATAATTGTATAGCCATTCTTCTAAGAAATAAGAACTTCAATTGTTTATGAAGAAATTAAGAAAGGTTATGGGCATTTTGAATAGTTGTGTTTTATTTATAAACAAAAGCTCAGTGGTGTCCACAAGGTATGATTTTTAAAAACCCATCAAAATGGTGATTTGCTCATTTTCTTATGTGGATTGCACATGTAACATGTGATGGGAAGCTTTGATCGTGACATTTTTGACCACATTTTGGAAACATTCCTGCATTCCTATCGATCTATTGCTGTTCAAGGTTTTTCCATCTTCAGAATTCACTCCAGATCATTAATGTGGACATACTGTATTGAATGTGGGAACTTTCCAACAATTGCAATTACATTTAAAATGTCATTTTTGCAAAGTGTATCCATATATGGCCCTTCAAGGCTGGCATTCAGAGAAATCTGTAGTAATACATGTCCCAAAGGTGTTTTTTCAAAAGGCAACTGGACCTTCTTTGTTTTGCCTTTCATTTCTCATCCAAGAAGTATCTTCAATTCATGGATGAGAAGCAAAAGGTCTTCAAGGAAAAACAAAGAAAGTGCAGCTGCCTTTTGAAGAAGCACCTTTGGGACAATCATGACCTATATGACCGAAGATCTCCATAGACATATTATAATGCATCTCTGCCTGTTCCTTTCAGGCAGTGCAGCTTGTGAACAAGAAACTTCTTGAAAGAAACCCAGAAGAAAAGGGCCTCTTTGATGTCATTGTTCTCTCCAACAATAGTCCAGAGAGTGGTGTGCGAATAATCAACAGCGTGAAACAATATGGTAGGTTGCCTTTTGAGTTGGTCTCCCAAAGATGGATGATTTTGAATCAGTTATTTTCTTTTAGTGTCACTGTTGTTGAGAAAAAATAGGAGAAAGGGGGCTGTGTATGTGTCTTGAGCTGCTATGGTATATAAATCTGATCTAATAAACATATTTTTATAACTTTAATGTCATTATATGAGGGAAAACACTGGGCTTGAGAATTAGTTATTGTTCTGCCAACTCCATTTTTTATCGGTTATACAAGCCAAATAGCCCTTTCTCTTTTTTCCCTATAAAGTTTCAAATGTGAACTTGCTCCATTTCAATCTCCATTAAGAAAAACCCCTGGAGGTGCCAACTCAGCACTTCATAGTTTTTAATAGTTGGATTGCAAGAATGAGATTTCATGATATACCTTTGTGCTGCTTCAACTTCTATTTGTATTCCTCCTTATTTGTTTCTGGATTTTAAGGTTTGGAAATCTCCAAGTTTTGTTTTGTCAGTGATGAAGATTCTACTCAATATTTGAAAACCCACAATGTGAAACTTTTTCTCTCAGCTGACCCAAAAGATGTATGCAATGCACTTCGGAGAGGTTTGTCCTTCTTTTCTCTTCCTTCCCTTTTTATCTGAAATATTTACTTTTCTTATATTTTTCTGCTATCTCCCTGGTTATGTCCTGAGATGAATGCTCCTCTTCCATTATAGCCAATCGTAAATTCTGCAAGGGCCTTTTTGAGAAAATCCTTCGTGCTCTTCCAAGATCAGACCAACAAGGAACAATACCTCCTCTGTGTTGGTTTTTCAACTTTGACATTCTCATGTCAATTACTTATATCAGGTTATTTGTAGCATAAACACTGAGGGCAAGTGGTGTAAGATGCACTAAATCCCAGTTGGTGTCACTGTTTAGCAGTGCAGGTTTTTCTGAAGTTGATAGCTATCAGGGAAGTGAGTCTACTTTTCATTAAAAAGGAATAGGTATTTTCTGTCATGCTCTTTAGGTATTTCAGTAGAACTATTAGAAGCACATTGAGAAACATTGTTCTAGTGCATTCTTCTCTAACTTGGTTTCCTATTTAACCTGCAACAACACACACACACACCGAATTTCCAACCAGTTGAGAATTCTGAAAATTGTACGTCTTGTAGAAGGGGAGGAGATTTTGGTACCAAGGAATGCTTTCCTGCCTCTCTCCACCTATTCCATTGTCCCTCGTACGAAGAACTTTAATGACAAGAAAGTGCAATTGAGTGAGTCCAGAAGTATTTCATGAGAAGAGTATTACACTCCTCTGCTTGCAATAGAATATTCTACATCACCAGGCTTGAAAGTTTGGGCTTGGACAACCTAGAACTATGCCCCCTATGGTCAGACTTAAGCATAGTACACAAAATTATCCGCTACAAGGTCTTACCGGTCAATGACTACTTCAGCTTCAATTACAATAATACAAAAGCACAACTATTACAAATGTAATGTAAACCGTTCCAAACTTGATTGCAGAAAATATGACTTCAGCAACAGAGTGGTCAATGCCTGGAATGCAATCCTCACTCTCTTGTTAAATCTTCAAATCCTCCAAACTTTCACCTTAACTATTGACCTCACTCCATTCCTAAGAAGTCTGTAAGGTGTGTGCATAAGTGCACCGTTGTGCCTACTGTCACTTTCCTTCTGTCCCCAATTATTCATCCTCATTTTATTCATTACACATTATCTTGTAAACGATTGACAAATCAAATCAAGAAAGAAAAGTTGTCAGTTTCAAACTCAGAAACATATGATTTGATAGCTTCTCCTGAAAGGTCTATGCAGCCATAAAGCATTTTAATCATTTCTGCTTCATGCAAATAAATAATCCGCATCATATTCAGGAAATCAGGAATGATAAGGAATGACTTGTTAAATTGGGACCAGAGCCAAGATGTCTCTTCTGAACAGGCAGCGTAACAAGTCTATTTGTCGTGCAGGAGTCTCAGCAGCCCTCATCTTTCAGCAGGAGATACAGGCTCCTAGAACCCAATTACGAGTTGTCTTTGATGGTGATGCTGTACTCTTTTCGGATGAGACTGATCGTGTCTTTCATGAGAAAGGTCTTGAGGAAGCAGTGGAATATGAGAAAAGTATGGAAACTGTACCCATGGGAGAGGTAAGATTGCTATGTTCCTAGAAGAAATTCCTATCTAAAGAGCCACGGTGGCTCCGTGGTTAGAATGCTGTACAACAGGCTACTTCTACTGACCACCAGTTGCCAGCAATTTGGCAGTTCATATCTCACCAGGCTCAAGGTTGACTCAGCCTTCCATCCTTCCGAGGTGAGTAAAATGAGGACCCAGATTGTTGGGGGC
>JAPKID020003598.1:0-12240 GCA_026931265.2 Tropidonophis doriae
CGTATAAGACGACCCCCGATTTTTGGTTGCCTTTTTGGGGTCTCAAAAGTCGTCTTATACGCCGGAATATACGGTAAATCAAGTCTACAAATAGGGATAGAGGCCTTTTCAAGAAATTTAAAGCAACCTCATTGGAAGCAGACTGTATCCTAGTAGTCCTGTTACAAAAGTTGAAAGCCAAAGAATCTGCTTGTAAAATGAAATTCCAACAAAGGGATTTGATTTTGATTTTGATACTTAGGTTTAGGAAATAAATAGAAACCCCACACCCCACAATATGTTAAAATTATGAATAATTTTGTAGAAATTATTCAGAACTAAACTATCAATTTAAGGACCTTGTATATGGCTGACCATTAATCTAGAATGAATTTGTTTATTGCTATTTGCATCCATTCAAAATAGTCATTTTGCTCTATTTTTGCTGGGGGGTTTTAAAACACAAATGCAATAAAAATGCAACCAAAACAGCCTGTGTATAGTTTCACACACTTACACATGTCTGGTTGCATTCCACTCCTTTCCAGAACATTCCATTTATCCCTTTCCCAAAAGATCCTCCAGGTATTTTGAGCGATGCTGAGGACACCACATGGCTTGGCAAAGGCGTTCCATAAAGTGCTGTCCTGTAGCTGTGGATACAAATTCAAGCTGGTTGCACGCAGAACTCTGGCATATTCAGCCCACTACCCCTTAGCATAGCCAAATGTTTCAGCAGCTGCCCTTTTGTCCTGTTTCTTAAATAAACAAAGAACAGATACAAATTAATGACCTAAATTTATGGCAAAGCACACTGCCTTCCCAGAGCTTGCTGCCTTAAAAGAGCAGATGCTAAAGTAACATTTCAAATTTGTACAAATGAAAGTGAAAAAAATAAAGTGAAAATAAAACCAAAATCCTCAAGTGTGAATGTATAGACTTGGAATAGCATGTAGAAAATAATTTCTTTAAAAGTTGTGGGCCTTTGCTGTTCAACCACTCAGTGACATATAACATTATTCCACATATGAGCTTTCATAAACTGTCCTATTCTTGAAACAATCTTTGACCTTAATAATTGAAATATTAGCTCTTTTGCCATTTTCGTGATCACACAATGCTGCTGTTATTGATGATAGTATAAGAATTATAATAACAGTTTAAAAATATCAGATGAGCTCTTTATCCAGTCCTTAAGGAGGCAGTCTTTAGTCATGCAGCCAGCTTGCTTGGGAAATCTCACAGTTAAGCCTGCGAATAAGCAGACTCTTGTGAATGGTAATTATATCCAGGTGTGAAGAAGTAATTAAAAGAAAGAAACCTTTAGCAAAGCCAATGAGAAAATCTGAGGCAGAAAGAGAAAGATCTGATCCAAAAAAAAAAAAGTAAATTAAAATATCACATGTAGAAACAGAGCAAAGTCACATGTAGGAGTCTATTAAATGATTTCCTCCAAGAGAGAGCCCTGCTAGATTTTTCTTCATAAGTCTACCTGCTTAATACTGTCTCTAATTCTTGTGGTTTGTTGAATGGCTAGGCAGAGAGTTCAGATTCTGAAAATAATCTGGGATTGCTAGCTTTCAGAGAAATAATAATAAATAAAGTGCAGCTTCCTTTATGCCCGTGACAGCAAACCTTTTGTACGTGTGCCAAAGGTGGCACAAGGATCCATATGTGAGGGCACGCAAAGCATTGCTCTATGTCAAAGCCAGTGCGCATGTGTGCATTGGCCAGCTGATTTTCAGCCTTCCCGAGGGTGGGGGGGAGGCCATTTTTGCCCTCCCCAGTCTTCAGGAAAACCTCCAGAGCCTGTGGATGGCAAAGAAACGGGCCTAACGGGGCCTACCAGAAGCCCAGAAGCTTCACTGAGGCCTGCACTTACGCGCTGGAGTGTGTGCACACATGCATGGAGAACGGTACAGCATTATGGGTGTGGGCACGTGCACGCTATCGCGTGCACACAAACCCTTTTGGCACCCGAGCAGAAAAATGTTCGCCATCACTGCTCTATGCAGTGGTATTTTATATAACTGGAAGTTTAGAAAACAAAAATGAAACATGAAAACACCAAATATTAAAATCAGCCAGAGCTCCACAGGGCAGGAGTGTCTCTGAGGGATGTTCACAAGAGACAAGATGGTGGCCACAACCATTGATGAAAGCCTTGCTATTTTTGATATGCCTGAATAAATTCTAAAGAAATTACAAATCGGCTCAACTCTCATACAGGTTTTCAATCTGTCCAAGATTGAAGGAAAGAACAGAATTCAATGGAAGCAAATGTAGAATCATACACATTAAGACTAAAACAGTACTGTATCCTGATAAGAGTTTGAGACAGGCGTGGACAGGATTGTAGAATTGTGGTGCATTTTTTTTAACAGAAACAATGTGGAGCTTCTGTGAAAGGAACAAGTAGTGGGGATAATCAGGAAAGTAATTGAACTTAGCATTTGTCTAGTACATTAAGTAATATTTTATAGTAGACGAATGAGTTCACCTAGAATACTGCTGATAGTTCTAGTTGCTACACCTCTTGTCATCCCTCTGCACCTCTAAAGAATTCTAACATTAGAAAACTATGCCTGATTTGCAAAAATAGGAAGATGGGGGTGGGGGTGGGGAGTCAGTTATCTATGGAATAGAAATTGTAGTGATGGCTTCCTGCTCATGCAGCTTTGAAAGCAGTTCAGTTATGGAGGTTAACAATGGAGATATTCAAATGACATCTTCTCCGTTTCATGAGCTCCTATTAATAGAGTTGCATCTACCAGTAGATTGCATAGAAAATCTTCCACTACCTTGCATTTAGATTTCCCTTTAAAAGTGATTTTGTAAGGGTAACCTTGCACATTCAGAATGCCTTGGCTGTGTAGTTTGACAGGAGAATTGGTTGTAGGCTATCCTGAGCTCTTACGGCTAATGTTACACCTTGTCAACAAGTGACCCATTTATAAGGTTACTAATTGAGAAACAGCAGCTTTGAGAGGTATCTCCGAGAGGTAAGCAAATGGCAAGTCATATTCCCCTGAGACATTTCCTTGCTCCATGCCAAATACATGTCGCTTGTACCATAGCACATTACCCTCCATTTCCCTTCTTCCTCAGCAGTCAAATATACATTTTCTTGTCAAGCATCTTGGCAGTCAGCTCCACAGTTTGCAAGATGGACTGAGAACTCCACAGGTGGACTGATTAGTGGGTGGCATTTTTGAGTTCTAGCAAGCTGTTAGCATTATGTCTGTTTGCTTTAGGTACAGATGTGAAGTGATTTGACAGTCGATTTCAGAAGTGTGTGAATTTTTTTAATGTCAAACTCTTCTTTATGGATACAATCTCTTTTTCTCCTAGCTGTCCACTGGAGGGGGGTAGCATCAGAAAAACTTCAATCTGGTGGTTTTGTACAGTATAGGGAAAGAGATTCAAATGATTTTTAAGGGACAACATTGTTTTTAATATTCTTCTTTTCAGAAGTTTCAATCACCATGTCCAAAATTTCATGGTAAAGCAGAAAGAAGCACAGACTATGAATTTCTATTTACTTCACACAACTTATCTAAGCACAAGGTTGCATAACAAAAGCCATAGATGAAAGCAAGTGATGTTTGACAAGTGGAATTCAATGTTGACTTGCTCATTACATATCTTCTTTTTGACAGAAACATTTGGGATGTGATTTTTCTTACAGTTACTATGAGCCTAAAATAACAACTCCAGAATCAACATTTGGAGGTGGAAAGGTACAACACAAACACTTACAATCAGAGCAACATGGGAAATCTGAGCTGACATGCCCAATAACCACACTTGTCATATGAAAGAGGCACTCTGAGAACTTGACATTATGCTTCCATATATTTCACAACTCTGGAGAAAAAACATGTAAATATTATCTATACAAGCTCTGGGAGAGAGAGAGAGAAAGAGAGAGAGAGCTAATGGATGGGGAAGATGCTTTCTTTCCAGTGAGCAGGGATAGCCAGTACATGGAGATCATATTAGAACGTTTTCAGTGGGCCACTATACTAGAATGTAAATTCTTTCACCATCAACATCCATGAAATTGGTACCATCAATATCATCTCCATGTATGTTTTTACAATGTGTAAGCATCAATTCAGAGACAAGCCATGAATAAGGAAAAACTGAAGGACACTCCTTTTCACAGTAGATTGTTATTGGATAATGGGTAGCCAATTAGAGGCTAGGCTGCATGAAATTAGCTAGTCATTAGCTAGCCCTTGTCCCTTTAAGACCTCTCCCCAGTCAGCCTAGACGCTTAGCAAACAGCAGCTATAAAAGCCCTGCAGCAAAGCAGCTGGGAGTGGTGTGATGGTGACTGTGGAGGAAGTGGGGAAGGGTTTTGAAACTGAGAAGGGTTGTGGGTTTTGTTATTCTATATAGGAAATTGGAAGCAACCTGAGATTAAAGAGAACTATAGGAAATTGGAAGCAACCTAAGGTTAAGGAGAACTATAGTTTACTCTGGATAGTAAGCAGTAGTAGACCTGGGGAGGGTGTAAAAATAAACTGGGACTACTATGCAAGGATCTGCTGGTGTGTGGGTTGTCTAAAGACCAGGGAGGCTGAAGTGGGCCCTGTAATGTGTGGGAGCCCACTGAATTGGATATAGACAAAAGGATTCAATGATAGACTCTTATCTTTCTTCAGATAGTAATGCTGACATGAAATAGCAGGGATTCTCACAATACTATGGGTAGCCATCAGCAACCGTATTACATATAAAACAAAGAAAGATGTAGCCTCAAACTGTGAATTATTTCTTTCTCACACACCATGTGTAAACAAATTCATTTTTAATTATAGCACATATATAAATGCTGCAAAGCATTCCTCAAAATCCACCAGCTGATTTTCACTGTGGCATGAAATCATAGTTTATTTAACCATAATTTACTGAGTAAATCACAACTGGCTGGATTCACACACCTTAATAAACCAGAATAATTTATGGATAACGAACTGGTTCACACAGCATACTAAATTGAAAGGAAGCTACAGAATAGCTTAGTATCTGGTACATCTGGCCATAGAATTCTTATGTGGGCTTTAGACCTCTTAATCTGCTGTCCCCAGTGTGGACAAATGTTAAACCAAAAAATAATACACAAATACCAGTTTATTATATGCATTTCTGAATTGTTCATTTGAGGCTAGACAGTGTGAAGGGGGCAGAATGTGCAAGATAGGGCATGACCCCTGGCCACTCCTTTTGTATGTAGTCATGTACAAAAGGAGTAGGGTTAAAATTATGACACTTGAAGATTTTGATCTCTCCTCAGATATCCCCAATCTCTGAGAAATACAACCTAGATGAAGGAAAGTTGCAGTCAAAGTCTGTTACCAATGATATATGATACTCAAGATAAACTGGGTATTATATCTCAAATCTTTATTTTCTTCTGAATAACTCATGATTGGAGGTAGATAGATTCACCTGACATTTTTTCTGAGTTTCTCACAAGTAAAATTGTTCTCAAGTCACTTCTAAGCACTTCTGGGAAAAGTCTTAGGAGATGATTTGGCCAATTTTGTAGAGTATTGCTTGTTCCATTTGGCTTCTTTAATAGATATCCTGGATAGGATATCTAGGCTTAGTTTCAGGAAGTAATATCTCTTTGAGGGGAATGGGAGATACTACTACCTACCTTAAAGTGCATGATACTATGTCCCATTCTGTATTAGTTAACTTGCATCCAATCTCCAATTTTCTCTTTGGGAGAAGTTTTCAGAGAAGATGGTGTGGGTACAGCAGTAGATTATTTTAAGAAGAATTGGCTAACCAAGATTCAGAGAAATAATCAATTGGGTTACAAGCTTTTTTAGTGCAGGTGCTAAGTGCTCCATGCCACATGCAGTATTGCCTGTTAACTATACTGGTTAATTCTGTGGTACATATTAGCTAATACACCAAGCACAGCAAAACTCATGTTGATACTATTCTGAATAAGCCAGGATCTACAATCTACAGATACCTTGCAGGTTAATATAGTATTGTCCTTATCTTACTAACTAGAAAGTGCATGCAGTCTATTGACATACACTCAGGATATTTCAACTCATTTCAGAAAGATTGTAAGAAAAAAACCTGAAATAATCCCTCCCAAACCACCAATCATCTGAGAAGCTAGAGGAAATCGGATATCAAAATAAAATGATGATGAGGATGATATGAAGACTTGAGATATAGCCAGTTATTGAAGCATTAGTATTTATGAAGTGGGAAGATTGAATGAACAGCCTTATATTCAATATCTAAAAATGCTTAGAAAAATATTGGTTTTAAATCTCCCCCCAAGCAAGGAAAAGAACTATGTTATAGCTGGAATTTCATATATTTTAGTTCTGACCATGGACATTTAAATGCTTCTGTTGCTTGTAATTACCATATACCACCAAGCAAGGATTTCTGATTGTGTTGGATATGAATGCAAATATAAATCAAATAAATGACTTTTAAAGCATATTATCTCATAATCACCAAGGAAGAAAAAAAGCTAATTTTTACTTCTTCCAGGTAACATTTAAAGTGCAAAAACCTCTGTAGAACATACTTCATGAAATAAAGAAAAGATTAGCAGGGAATGTAGCACAAGAAATTAAAAGCGTGCAAAATGTAAGTTATCTCTCCTCTTGATCAGTTACAATTGTGTGCATCTGTGTGCGTGAGCATGTGTAAATATAAGGACAACTCTCAGTTCTTCCTTCTTTGAATTTGTATAATTTCACACTCATGTTATCAGTAGGATTATCTAGCAATCTTGTATTCTGACAGCCTCCTAATCCTTTTGGTTATTTCTTCTGATATCCGGGTCTTTTCCTTGCCACCATTTTTTGTGTCTGAAATATTTTCACTTTAGTTTCATTATTAGTGCTAGCAGTGAGCAGGCTGATTTTATTCCATCTGGAAAAGCAGATTCCACTGATCTGCTTTTAATACATTTTTCTCCAAAACCACCATTTAAAGGCTTTGTTAGACCTTTATGTTAGACCTGGCCTTGATAATAATTATTTTTGTTCTCTCTAGGATGTTTTTGCTCTTTAACATTTTGTCTATACCTTTCAGACTCTCTTCCAAATGACAGATGTCTCTTTATTTCAATGGCTGTAGTTGTCATGCCTGTGATTTTTTTTTAAATCCCAGGATGACAGTCTTTCATTCATATACCTTTTCTTTGCCTATTTCCATGGGATCGACATACATGTACGTGCATCATTTCATGTTGGTAATTCCAGAATGTGCTACTGCCATAAAACAAAAAATTGCAAAACAAAAAGTTTGCAAAGTTAATGAGCATATGCATATTTTTTTTAAAAATGCTTCCACATTGCTACTACTTCCTATCAAATCCTTGGCGATCATCTTTTCCTGCTATGTAAATAGCCTTGCTAGTCTTTCATTATTCTTGTAAGATACCTAGTGCTCCCTGTAGCTCCAGATAAGTAGTGAAGAGGATGGACAAACAGAAGCTGGTGTCTGATCACCATATTCCTCCTTACAGTGAAAAGTGAGGGGTCCCACTCAGAACCAGCTACTTTGGGGAGAACAGCAAATGAGCACACCTCTAAATAAGGCAGAGCAAAGAGTTTATTTTATTTATTACATTTCTTTGCCATCCATCTCATTTCAAGCATCTCTGGGCTGCTTACACCATAAAAACATTAAAATCAGAGACAAATATTCCAACACTATAAAAAGAAGTGTTTGAGTTGATGGTAATATGCTTTAGTGTATCGTATGGAGGGAGGAAATCCCAGGATCCAGGAGGAAAATGAGGCAGGGCTCCTGCCAGTGGGAAACTGCCTGCCCCACAGCTTCAAAGAAATGCTGCCAAAGTCTGGAGCAGGAGGGGAGCTGAGAGTGAATGGGCTCATCTTTTTAAGCCCATCGCATTGTGGGGACATAGAAGAGTGTGCTGCCAGCATCAGCCTGGCACAGTCAATGCATGTGGAAGGAGCCTTATAAAGTTTTCAAGTACAAAACCTAAGTTGCCCTTCAGTTTGGAGAATTCATAGGGCAACTCGCAAAAATCATTCCCCCCATCCAGCAATTAAAACAAAAATAAGACCTGCCATTTCCTCATTTGCTTTCTTGCTCCCTTCCCCTGTACAAAATAAAATAAAATTCTCCTGTACCTTTCTTCTTTAATAAACGAATTAGGCCTTTGACACTGAAGCATTTTGCGTATACTCTTTTTCCCTCTTTTTTAGCTTTAGTTTAACACCCTAATGAAGCTGTTAATTTGCTTCGGCTTTTTTCCCCCCCTTCCTTTTTACACTTATAAATAAAAACATTTGTTCTCATTTTTCAAAGTGTGAAGAGCTGCAGCAGAAGCCATCAATTAACACAGGCAGACAAGGCCAGAGTCCTTCCTCTCCCTCCCTCCCCAGCAAACTGTAAAGATTTCCATGCTGTGCTCCTTGGAGGGTGAAACTTGGGAGGAACACGAAGTGGAAAGTCCCTTTACCCCTCCTTTGCATCTGTAGTGTAAACCTGCAAGGGCTTTTTAGCAGCAGCTGCTTTGAGAGAGAAATAGCAGGAAGATCCTAGCAATGGAGAGGTGCACTCGCTTCCAAAGAGCTTTCCCCGCATTGACCAAAGTTGCCAGCTGTTGTCTGTGGCATACCAAGTACCACTTTCTCTTTTCAACCATTTGCAAAAAGCAAACTTCTGCCCCAAGTTGTTTAATTAGCCTGATCTTCCAAAGAGTTACACATAATATCCCTGCTGAATAATTTTACGAGGCAGCCATGAGTGTCGGAGGAATTCGGCGAGTGCACCACCTGAAATGCAATCTAACAGATAACATGCTGGCGAGAGGGGTCTTCTTTGAAAGCCAACCTTCACTTTTAAATACAGTTCTGCTCTTTCATGAGCCTTTAACCAGGCTTTCATTCAGAATGGGAATGAGACAGCCTGAGTTTTCAGGGGGAATGACAATTATAATAATAGCAGCAAAGGAGGTGGCATATAGAATGTTGTGATAAATCAAACAGTCCTGTAAACTCTAGAGAAAGGGAGCTCTCTGCGCAAGTTAGGAAGAATAAAGGAAACGGATTCATGCTGAGCCAGGCAGACTGTCAATGCTCCTAGTTCAGTACTGCCAGTGCAAGCAGGCAGTGGCATTCCCAATTTTTCAATAAGAGTTTTCCATCCTTCCTTGAAGATGCTGAGGATGGTGGGAAACCTTGTACAGTGATGGCGAACCTTTTTTGGCTCGCTTGCCATAAGTGGGGGGGGAGTGCAAGGGGGGAGTGCGTGGGTGTGCACCACCCATAATGTAATGTGCGACATCCCCCCAGTCTGCATGTGCGCACTACAGGTGCTCCCTCCATTTTTTCCATACTTTTTTTGCCGTCCCCAGGTTCCAGAGGCTTTATAGGAGCCTGGGGAGGGTGAAAACAGCCTCCCTTGCCCCCCCCCAGAGGCCCTCTGGAGGCTTCAGAAATCTTCAGGAGGGCAAAAAAAGACCCTCAAAGCAAACCGGAGGTGACCGGTTTGCTTAGAGGGGCATTTTTAGTCCTCCGGAGGGTTCACAGAAGCTCCTGAAGCCTCTAGAGGGCCTCTGGAGGGCCGGTTTTAAAAATGGCTTTAAAAATGGCTGAACTCAGCTGGCCAGTGTGCGCATGTGTGCTGGCCAGCTGACAGGGCAATGCCTCGCGTGCCCTGACAAATGGATCTGTGTGCCACCTGTGGCACGCATGCCATAGGTTTGCCATCCTAGGCCTAGTATGTCCCCTTGTGAAAATATGGGTTCTCCCAGAGAACTTGAACTTCTTTAAATTTTAAATGCTTTTGAAAGTAAAGCTTTGATTGTACTATATACATTATTAATTTTCCTTAGTCAAAAAGAGGAAAAAATAGGGACTTATTTGGCACGCTTGAGAACATTTCACTGATGACACAAACTATGTTGGCAATAATACCAAATCCAATAAAAAAGTTAAATGCAGGGTTTTTTGGGAGGGTGGGGTGGGGGTTTATAATATCCCAACCCAATTGCCATTCTACAGTTAAAGGGAAATAATGCCTGGAACCATAACGGAAAGCTAGCAACCTGCCAATTGGCTTAAGGAAAGTGGAGGCTCTTGAAAAAATCATGAGGAATCCTCTGCTTTTGATATCTTGAAAGATTGCAGAGCCATTGCATATTCTTGGTTGTCTTCAGAGCAGCTTATGAGGGAATGCTGCTATCCATATGTGTGATCTGTGTAATAAGCTGAAAATCCTTCTTACTGGCTGGGGAATTATGCGGGGAGAAGCATCACACATCTGGAGGGCTGGCTGAGTGTAACACTAGACTTTTCTTTTAAAATCAATTTTCTTCTCCACTCAGGTTTTCACATAGTGTTAGAAACAGTAGAGTGCTGCTTGATGTACAATAATTTATAAATGGCATCAACCTGCTAACTAGGAGGCCACATTTTGGGCCAGCAAGCATAAAACCAAAAGGAAGGAAGCAACTGGTTCTTCCAGCTTTGTGCAATATTGGGAGCCAGTCATACATTGACATTTGGGGTGGCAATAAAATCTCCTGCTTACCTGCCCAAAGGTCTTACAACCGTTATGTCTTACACAGCTCTGAATGAAATCTTCCTTGATTTTTTTTCTTCCTTTCCTTCCCTCCTTCCATGTCCTTGACCATTGCTTGAACTTATATCTGTACTTGGCGGAACTTAAACAGGCATTTAAGCCACGTGCATAATAGCTTACATGGAGGGGGGGGGCATTCACTTTTATTTTGCGTTAATTAATGACCTTTTATATAGCTTCCAATCTTACAAAAAGTGACTCTGGTGGCATACGACAATCAAATTACATTAAGCAATGGCATGTTGCATAGCTTCTTTGTCACAACTCTCTGAGTGGAATCAGATCCATTTATCAAGCTAAGCTGGGGTAGGACATTCTGTGAAACTGAAAGCAGAGAGAGCCCAACAAAGAAGAAAATGGAGGGTGAGATCTCAAGGCTTCTGTCCTCCCTCATAGAGTAGCATGCTGGCTAATTACCCAACTGGCAGGAGAAAATCACATGGGCAAAAGTCCCATCACTTTGGAAATCGCTCAGCAGATGTGTCTGCTGTGGTATCAGCTAGCAGACAGGTTAGACAGTACATCAGTCGGGGCATCATGCTTTTCTGTGGTATAATTAATCTTTTTTTTCTCAAATATAAACTGTTTATAATTATAACATGACTGTCATGGTTTATTTTTCCAACTCCCCACATTTTCTTATATCCTCTTGCAACTATAGACATTGCTGACACAAGCCAGCCTTTTAGAGCAAGGTTATCTATGCTTTTCTATGCTTTGATTTCTGGACCCATATGTTTGTTTAGCTAGCTCAGTTATAATCTGTCCACCAATGAGTATTGCAGACTCTTTCTGCCTGCCCAGGTCCACTATATTTTACCCTAAAAAGCTAGAATGAAACTCCTAGGATTTTATTGAGGTTGCTACAGTACTCATGTTTGTTTTGGCACAGTTGCTAGCAAGGGGAACTTTGAGAGATTCTGGAACTCCAAATGCACACATATATAAGAATGGGCCCTTTTTTATCCCCATCAGTATTGGAGTTATCTTATTTTACTGACCTGCATTTCAAGGACATTGTGTATGTAAAAGCCTGGCAGTGTTGCTGAATAGGTTTCTTTGTGCTGCTGCATTTCAAAACAACAGCAAGTATTCCCAGAGTTGGTTTCTTGCTTTTTAATTTTTGCTAAGCAAACATTTTCCTTTGCTATCAAAATAAAAATAATTCACAAGCAGTAGCACTGCACGAACATGGCTAGCTAGATGACAGGGAAGTGATGGAGGAAGCTCCTAAGACGGACATGGAAAAGACAGTCCTTTACTACCCTGAGCAACTGTGCCAACTTCAAGCAGTGATATAATTGGCACCATCTTTGCAGAGACCTCCTTTAGAGTAACACCAGATTTACCCTCCAGGGCATAAGAGGGTGTTGTTGTTTTTTTAAAAGAAATATCTGCCTTTATAGAGCTTCTGTACTCATTGGGCAATTCTTTCCAAGCTCATGTTTGTTGTTGTCTTTACTACTATTTGCAGTTTGCTAGCATGCTCTTATTTCTAGATATTTGACTTATTTTGGGGGGCTTGCTACATTAAACAGACACACACACCCCAAACTATGCAAAATGATACGTTATTCTCAATAAGGGGAAGATAGCATCCATGAATGGGTTAACACAGTCTGTACTCTGATTGGACTGAGTCTGTAT
>JAPKID020003599.1:0-12240 GCA_026931265.2 Tropidonophis doriae
CCCAAGGTTCCTGTAGTTTCAACACCTTCTATCACTTCCTCTCTGTTAGTAAGGATTAAGTCCAATATGTCTGATCCCCTTGTTCCCTTCTCTACTTTTTGGGAAACAAAGTTGTCTGCTAGGTTTGTTAGGGACCTGTTGGAATTTCCACTTGGTGCAGAGTTTGTTTCACAGTTGATGTCAGGTAGTTAAAATCCCCCATTACTATTGTGGTATGCTTCCTATATACCTTGGTTAACTGACTAATAAAAAGTTCATCTACTTCCTCTGCTTGGTTGGGTGGCCTGTAGCATAGACCTATGGCAATATCATTTCCCCCTCAACCTTTAATATTGACCCAAATGCATTCAACATAGTTCTTATCATTGCTGTGCTCTATTTCTGTAGAGATGTAATTATACTTATATACAGTGCAACTCCATCTCCTCTTTTATTTGGTCTATTTCTTTTAAATTATTTAAATCCTTCTAGCTGCATATTCCAGTTGTATGTTTCATCCCACCAAGTTTCTGATATGGCAACAATATCATATCTGCCCTCATTTAATTGAATTTCTAATTCTTCCTGTTTATTCCTCATATTCTGTGCATTGGTATATAGACATTTGAGTCCATTTTGACTGACCCTGTGTTTACTGTCTACATAACTGTGTTATGCCTGACTATTTTCTTGCCACTTGTATGATTAGTGCACATGGTATGGCACTCACTATTAAATGCTTCGTTTTGCTTGGCAGCAGGACCGATAATCTTACCTGCACAAGCATCTATGTTACATGCATTGAATATCCTATGAATTTTTGATTGCTGAGGACAGAAGTGTTCTGTATCAATTAATTATCTGTCCCCACTGTTCAGTTTAAATATTTACCCAGAAAATCTGTGAATTTAATGGCAAGTAACTCCGTTCCTTTCATGGATGGATGCAAATCATCTCTTTTGTACAGGTTTTCATTGGACTAGCTGCAGACATGACTAATAAAACCAAAGCCTTCCTTTTTACACCATTCCTTTAGCCACACATCAAACTCTGCTACATGCTGCCCCTTCCCTTTTTGTTCATTATGTAAAACCTCTCAAAAGCAAAATGTCTTCAAAGAAAAACCAGAAAGTCCACTTGCCTTTTGAAAAAGCAACTTTGGGAAATCCATGACCTAGATGATTGAGGATCTCTATAAACGTTTCGAAATAATTGCAAATATTTGGAATATGTTTTGATATATAAGCTCAAGGACACCCTAAGATTCAGTTGTATGTACACATATTCAGAGACTCACAACAATCTTTGTTTTTTACTTCCTTTAGCTGACCTATGGCTCTGCACAAGTGATGGATGAGGAGACTCAAACAGTTTTCCTCCAACAAATGTTTCCAAATGAATCCCACCAGCATAGTGCTCTTCTGCAGCTGTTGTTGCATTTTAAGTGGATCTGGATTGGAGTTCTTTCTGTGAATGATGACAATGGAGAGAAATTTGTCCAGGAGGTGCTTCCCATGTTTTCCCAACATGGCATCTGCTTTGATTTCATACAAGACTTTCCTTATGTAGCTTTTTACATTGATTATAACCAAGTAATAGATGATGGAGTCCAAATATACCAAGTTCTCATGAAGAGCACAGCGAATGTAATAGTCTTATATGGTGAAAGTAGGTCCATAACTTTTCTGAGAATGTATTTGCAATTGGCAGAAGTGGAGGATATACCAAAGAAGACAAAAATCTGGGTGACAACCGCTCAGACAGAATACACTTCAATTTCCTTTCATAAATCGTGGGATATCCATTTCCTGCAAGGTGCTTTATCCTTTGCAGTTCACACAAAGGAGATTGAAGACTTTCCAAAGTTTCTTGTAACCATAAGTCCAATCAACAACCAGCATGATCATTTTAGGAAAGATTTCTGGGAACAGGCATTCAACTGTTTCTTTACCAGTCCTGAAACAGAGAACAAATGTACTGGACAGGAGAGACTTGAGACCCTTCCCACATCTGTGTTTGAAACCTGCATGAGTGGTCAGAGCTACAATATTTACAATGCAGTCCATGCTGTGGCACATGCTTTGCAATCTCTGTGTTTATCAACGTCCAGGCAAAGAATATTAGTGAAAGAAAGAAGGCAGCAGTTTCCAAATCAAGTGTTATGGCAGGTAACATCTAAAGCAGAGAACTGCATCATATTTTAGGAAATGATATGATTCTAAAAGCGAAATAGACTACTGACTTACTGAATTGTAATGTGTGTGTGTGTGTATATGTGTGTGTGTCCATCCATCCATCCATCCATCCATCCATCCATCCATCCATCCATCCATCCATGTTTCTATTCTTGTTTCCAAACGATTGCTTTATTATTTGTTTGGTCCTAATCTACAACTAAAATAAACAAAAGTAAACTAGCAATACCCAGTATAAATCTTCTCTCCCCTCTCTCTTTTTTCTCCTATGATGTATTATAGCTTCATTCCTTTCTAAGAAGTGTCTCATTCAACAACAGTGTTGGTGAAAAGATCACTTTTGACAAAAATGGAGAATTCATTGGTGGATTTGATATTATCAACTGGATCACATTCCCAAACCATTCCTTTATTAGGGTCAAAGTTGGAAGAATAGATCCCACAGGTCCACCTGACAAATTCTTCAATATCTCTGTGGATTCCATCACGTGGCCATTAGGATTTCCTCAGGTTAGATGTATGAATCTTGATTTCTCGGTCTTCATTTATACAGCAAAAAAGTCCCTCTTGATGAAACATTCATAGCACCATCTCTTGGTTAAGACCTGCAAAAATCCCATGGAGAAAATGAAAAAAGACATTTACATTTGAAATATTTGGTATAGAATTATTTGTCACAGTTTTCCTCCTGAACTCTCATATGGATTATGCCTTAACATGGAGCTGACCTTGAAGAGAGTTCCGAAGTTTTAACTAGTGCAGAATGCAACAAAGCATGTAGTCCAGTGATGGCTAACATTTTTGTTGTTGCATGCCAAAAGCATGTATGTACGCACCCATAATGCAATGTGTGCATTAACCTTGGCATGTCCCCCCTAAGCATGCACATTTGATTTCCCTGCATGACCCCTGCCCCCCTGTGCAGATACATGTGTCTTTGCATGTGCCCCACTCCCCTGCACATGCACAAAAACCAGTTGCAGAGTGGTAGGTGCATGCACATGCATGGTGGAGCTGACCTGGGGTAACGGCTTGCATGCCTGCAGAGAGGGCACTGTGTGCCACCTGTGGCCTGCGTGCCATAGGTTGGCCATCAAGGATCTAGTCAATGACTACTACAGTGGGTCTCAACCTTCCTAAGGCCGCAACCCTTTAATACAGTTCTTCTGGTTGTGGTGACCCCCAACCATAAAATTATTTTATGATTTCAGTATTTTTTAGAAAACATGTGTTTTCCAATGGTCTTAGGTGACTCCTGTGAAAGGGTCGTTCAACCCCCAGAGGGGTCCCGACCCACAGGTTGAGAACTGCTGGACCACTAGGTTATTTGGTATAAGTAACGTGACAATTCTGTGTTCTGTTCTATTCTATTCTCACTTGGTTGCCAATGTGCTATCATGTCCAATTAAAGTTGCTGGTGTCAGCTTTAAAACCTTTCATGGATTAAAACAAGGTTACCTGAGAGACGATCTTACCCCAGGTATTGCAATCCAATGCAGCAAGGAATATTATTCAGGCTTCATTAGCCAAAGAATGCTTAAAACCTATAAAATGTCCCCTTTCTCCTACAGAACCCCTCAACTGGGATTTCTCTCTCTGGAGGTCAAGATGGCCTCAATCATGGTAACCTTTTCTAGGACCATAAAACTCTGGTTTTATGCTGATGCTTGGAGTGAAGGGAAACGGTTCTTAGTTGTATGAGTGATATAATTGTAATATTTCTTGGTTACTTTGCATTTGTTTTCCTATGTCAAAAATATTATTTTTATTTCTTGATAGGCACCACCTTGTTCTTTATGTAATGATCCTTGTCAGGCAGGATACAGCAAGGTCAAGAAAGAAGAGAAGTCATTTTGCTGCTATGATTGTCTTCCATGTCCAGAGGGGAAAATATCAAAGGAGAAGGGTAGGGAGATTCAAGATATAATGGGGATAATATCATTGTATCTATTATAGTTGTAACAATTGCCAAATCAAATAGCCCCTATGAAAGTGTCAGATTTATGAAAAATTAAATGGAGAATGAATTAAGGGTTCATTTGTTATTATGTATAAATCAGAATATACATCTCTCTTTTGTTCTTTTGCAGACATGGCTGACTGCTCTCTGTGCCCAGATGATCATTATCCAAACCTTGAAAGAAATACATGCCTTCCAAAGCAGATTAGCTTTTTATCCTATGAAGAACCTGTGGGGATCAGTCTTACTGCCCTTTCTCTTTGTTTTTGTTTTAAGACCATTTTGGTGCTTAACATTATCATTAAACATAAAGATACTCCCATTGTCAAAGCCAACAACCGGAATCTCACCTACACTCTCCTTGTTTCTCTCCTTCTCTCTTTTCTTTGTGTGTTTCTATTTATTGGGAGACCCAACAAAGTTCTGTGTCTACTTCGTCAGCCAGCTTTTGGTCTCATCTTCTCTGTGGCTGTTTCTTGTATATTGTCCAAGACCTTTGTAGTAGTTCTAGCATTTATGGCCACCAAACCTGGCTCCAAAATGAGGAAATGGGTGGGTGGAAGAATGGTCACTTTTATTCTTTTTTCCTGCTCCCTTGTTCAAACCACTATTTGTATAGTATGGTGGACAGTTTTTCCACCATACCCAGATGTTGATATGAAGTCAATGTCAGAAGAAGTCATTCTGGAGTGCAATGAAGAATCAATCATGTTCTACTGCGTTTTGGGCTTAATGGGCTTCCTGGCTATGATCAGCTTCTCTGCTGCTTTTCTAGCTAGGAAGTTACCTGATAGTTTTAATGAAGCCAAATTTATCACCTTCAGCATGTTGGTCTTTTGCAGTGTTTGGCTTTGCTTTGTTCCAACTTATTTAAGCACAAGGGGAAAATATATGTTGTCTGTGGAGATCTTCTCCATGATCTCCTCCAGTGCTGGCCTATTAGTGTGTATCTTTTTCCCCAAATGTTTTATCATTGTAATTAGACCAGAACTGAACAATAAGCATCAGTTAATGAAAAGAAAATTATAAATCATCTTTCTTTATATATGTGTCTGATAATGTTTTCCAATATACTTTTAAGCCAGATAGCATATGTCATATGCAATTATGTAGTGGAATGCAGTGATTGGATTCATCCAGTTCTTCTTGGTTTGGTAGAACCAGTAGCTAACTTTTTGTTCAGTTTGACAACTGGCTGAAGCTGGGCCCTCCCCTCCCAGCCATTCCTCCCCTCACTAGGAGAGAGGGAAATTGTGCCTTGGCCACATCCCTGTGGAAGGCTGCAAGAAGCTCCCATCTCAACTTCGCTCACCTATTGTTCTTTTGTCACAGCCTACCTAGATGTCTTCTTCTTCAATGCCTCTCTCGCAGCTTTTTGGGGGAATGTTTTTTTGTCTCTTTTATTTTCTTTTTGAATAAACTCTCCATGTCATAAATTTGTCTGTTAAACCAGAAATGTTGTTTTAAGGTTTTGATAATTAGATTGACTTGTTTAATTAGATTAAATTGTTTAAATTAAGTAGAAATGTAAGGCAAAATATTGAAGTTGTATACATTTTTTGTATTCTACTTCACTGCAAAAAGTCAGTTTTTTTATCTTAATACATTTTCTTTTTCTTTGTCTATTTGTCTTGTCTTTAGTTTGTATTTGTATTTTGTCCTATAATGAACTTTAGTATATTTTTAAAAAAATATATAATTCACACATTCATTTATCAGATTATTTGAACTCACATTAATCATTGTTCACCTGTATCAAATTAACAAATATCACACATTCTATGCCTTAATTTTTCCATCTTTGTGCTTTTATCTAAGCATATACATAGAGTTGTTAAAGACTGGAATTCTCTACCCAATCCTGTTTACTCAGCTACAAATTTTCAGTTTCATTTGCAAATTGACTTCTGTGGAACTTACTTCATATTTAAGATACTGAGCTTATCAATCAGAAAAGTTGGCAGTTTGGCGGATTGAATCCCTAGTACTGCATAACTATGTGAGCTCCCATTACTTGTCCCAGCTTCTGCCAATCTAACAGTTTGAAAGCATGTAAAAATGGAAGTAGAAAAATAGGAACCATTTTGTTGGGAAGGTAACAGTGCTCTGTGCACCTTTGGCATTTAGTCATGCTGCCCACATGACCACGAAGATGTCTTCAGACAGAGCTGGCTTTTCAGTTTTAAAATGTAGGTGAGTTGGGAATGACTAGCACGCATGTATGAAGGGAACCTTTACCTTTAGAGGAGATGTGCATAAGTTCACTAGCATGCCTATTGTCTCTGTCCCTGTCATTGTATTTTATCTTTTATTCTTGTTCTCATTTTTCTTTGGCAAGTTCTAATAAATAAATAATAAATAAATATTTTTAAAATAATATTTCCCTACTTTTATAGACATTTTTCTGCCATTCTAATATAGACCTGAAAACTTTCTTTTCATCTTACTTATTTCCTTTAGCTGAAGAGACACATAGGATTATCTCCTCTATAATTATCAGATTAACTATGATTCCCTCTAGATCCTCTCCAGATTATCAGGAGTCAAGATGAGTCTATTATTTATTACAACAATCACACCTGGATCTGAATGCTCTATCAGTTTCACCACTCATAAAGAAGAGAGTACCATTCTGTTTTCAATCAAGCTTGTCAAGACATGGTGTTTGGTAAGGTTCAAATTGTAGATATCTGTTTATGTCATTTATAAAATTCTGCTTTAAACTGGATGTTGGTGTCATTCCATATCCAATTTCCAGTTGCAACAATTTCTGCCAGATATTTATAAGAGGCAAATAAGTAGGGTTCTATCACAGTGCTGAATGATAGCAGACAAAATTAAATGCCAAGGCAAAAGATAAAATTAGTATGCAACAGAAGAATGTCATGCAAGATGGTGGTGACCATGGTGTCAATATTAGTATCAATGCCTGAAGCAACGTGCAAACTTCCTATACTTAACTGCAACATTATTAAGCCTCTTCCTATTCTTCACAAGTACAGTTATCCTGGAGATATCACCATTGCTGGAATTGTCTCTCAAGTCTATACTTTTTCTAGTCCAATTTTCTTTGACCATCATCCTTCAAATGAACTTCAAGATGAAGTGATGTAAGCTTCTCTTTTATTCTGTGAAATGAATTCTTCTCCAAAAGTCATTCAGCCAATATAAGGGTAATTTACTTTCAACTGCCAGAATGTATTATATTCGCATGTGCCTTCATCTACTTTAAAATATCTTCTTTTCTTATTTGGGTAATTAGCTAATTTTTATTGACTTATTCATTATTTATTTCTGGCGGCCAAGCTTACAGTGTGACCTTTTTATTATTAACAACTGTCAGGTTACTAAGTGATATGCTAATCATAGAATAATCAACAAACAAATGTGGTCAACTGAATTTAGCTGTCTGTAACAGTCACTGTAATCTAAACATCCCATTGTCAGAAGTCACTTTTTCCCCCAACTTCAAGCTACCAAAACTTCTTTAACTCCTTTAAACAGAAATTTCTATTTTAAAGTTGGTTTGGGACCATCAATTCATCTAAACTAAAGGCAAAGCCATTTTTTTCCTGGAATGCAGAGAAAATAAAAAGTGTGTCTGCTCAACTTATGTATTTGTTTATATTTTATTTATTTCCTGAAATCATACCAATATTTTCTTTTTATATTTTCATTTTGTATTCTCATAGCATAGCAAAACACACTTTATAAAATGATACTGAAACAAAATTGAAAACAAGTATTGCCTTATTTAATAAAACAAAACCAAGAATAATTTTCATGGCAGGGTTCTCTTTCAGAGTTACCAAAATGTTCTAGCCCTGGTGTTTGCTGTGGAGCAGATCAATGAAAGCCTTCAGATGTTATCTAACATCACATTTGGGTTCAATATCTATAACAGTAATTTCAGTCCAAGTAGGACTTTCTTGGCCTCAATGGAGCTCCTCTTCACACACAATACATTCATCCCAAACTACAAGTGTGGCATTGGAAACATTCCTGTAGCAGCAATTGGAGGACCTGATACCTGCATTCACATGGCAAGCATTTTGAGCATCTACAAAATTCCCCAGGTAATCCAAGATTCAGAATATAAGTGTCAGTTTTCATGAGATTGCCATTCTTTGGAAGCCCTCTTGTATTTAGAAAATGGAAAAGATGAGGTAAAGGAGCATGGGAAATGTGTTAATATGGTGATAGGTATTAAGGGGTTAGTAATTCTTCCATCTGAAAAACTAGTTTTGAAGGATGTCTACTATATCTATACATGACTTCATATTTCTGAAACAAATTGTTGATTATTAATGGTTAATTGTTCTCACTGTTAGGTAATTTCTTCTAATTTCTAGGTTGCTTCTCTCCTTGATCAGTTTCTGTCCATTGTTTCTTGTCTTGCTTTTGGGTGCTTTCAAAATAGTTGATCCCCTCTTCTTTGTGGCAGCCCTTCAAATATTGGAACACTTTCGTGTCACTCATAGTCTTCTTCTTCACTAGACTAGATAAACAATTCTTGCATCTGTTCTTCATATGCTTTAAGTTCCAGCCCCCTAAAAGATCTATGTTGACTTAATTATCATTGGGGACAATTCTAAGAAGAGGAAGAGTTTGGCTTTAATGTGAATGACTAGTAGATGGATGCAATGAACGTATACAGTTCTAGTTGCTTTCACTGTAGTCTTTCTCTAAATCCAGATAAAGTGAGGAAAATGTTCCTAAAATTTCTTGGAAGTTTTTATAAGGCAAAAGCTCATCTATTCCTGAAAACTAAGTTGTTGGATGGAAAGGCATAGGAGAGGACTCAGCAACAAACAAATGGGCCATATGTTCACCAAAAAAGATGACATGCAGCAGGTGTCAGAAGATAGAGGGAAGAAAGATCACCAAAATACATCTTTCTTATGATCTGAGATCATAAGCAAATCCAGTCAACTGGAATAGTAGGAATAGCATTAAACAATATAGAGAGATGCATTAAACAATATAGAGAGATGCATATATGCTACTGACATACATATATTTCAACTCATAATATTGCTGATTAAGTGAGATTCATTTAGATTTGTCTTAATCAAGAAACTAGAGTGCTGAAAAAAGTTTGCTACTTTTAATGAATATGTCAGGCTATGAATCAGGAGGAGCAACTGCTGACGAAAGATGGTAAAATCTTTTATAAGGATTAAAGGCAAGAAAGAGAGATAAAAAAAAAACTTACTGTGGGAGGGAGCCAAGCCTAGAAATATGTTGGCTCCTAAATCTTGCAATCAGTCCTTTAACTATTGTATGCGGCCTCTCACAATCCTCATGTGTACTTATTAAAAGATTACTATTTGAAATCCTGTTTGGAATATGCCTAATATATGTAATGTATTACAATGTGATGCGATACATTGCGATGCAATGCAATGCAATGCAAAGCGATGCAATGCAATACAATGTAATACAATACAATAGCAGAGTTGGAAGGGACCTTGGAGGTCTTCTAGTCCAACCCGCTGCTTAGGCAGGAAACCCTACACCACTTCAGACAAATGGACATCCAACATCTTCTTAAAAGCATCCAGTGTTGGGGCATTCACAACTTCTGGAGTCAAGCTGTTCCACTGATTCATTGTTCTAATTGTCAGGAAATGTCTCCTTAGTTCTAAATTGATTCTTTCCTGGATTAGTTCTCACCTATTGCTTCTTGTTCTGCTTTCAGCTTGTTTAGAAGATAGGTTGTCACCTGCCCTTCTTTGTGGCAACCTCTGAGATATTGGAACATTGCTATCATGTCTCCCCTAGTCCTTTTTATTAAACTAGATAAACTCAGTTCCTGCAACTGTTCTTCATATGTTTTAGACCTAGTCCCCTAATCATCTTTGTTGCTCTTCTATGCAATCTAGAATTTCCACATCCTTTTTACATTATGGCAACCAAAACTGAATGCAATATTTGAAGTGTGGCCTTACTAAACCCTATTAACACTTCATGTGATCTTGATTCTATCCCTCTGTTTGGGGGGGGATTAGGGAAAAACTATTAGAATCTGGAAAGTGCATCATTATTGAAATCAAAGGAGAGGAACAAAGAAGCACAGTTGTTATTGTTGTTTGTTGTTTTTAAATTCCACTAGCTCACATATGGCTCTGCTCCAGTAACAAATAAAGGTGTTTTTTTACAACAAATGTTTCCAAATGAGGCCTTTCAACACAAAGGAATCCTCCAGTTGCTGCAGCATTTTAGGTGGACATGGATTGGTGTTCTTTCTGGGAAAGATGATGCAGGAGAGAAGTTGGTCCGAGATGCACTCCCCATGTTTTCTCAGCAAGGAATCTGCTTTGATTTTATAGAAACATTCCCTAGCCTGGCATTTTACAGTGATTTTATGGAAGTGATGGATAAAGGACTTGAACTGTACAAAGTCATCATGAAAAGCGTGGCCAATGTAATCATTGTGTACGGCAAGATTCAAACTATGACCTTTTTAAAATCATTTCTCCGTTTTGCAGAAGTGGAAGACATAGCTGTGCGCACCAAAATCTGGCTGATGCCAGCACAAATGGATTTTGCAACAGTATCCTTTAACATACACTGGGATATACGTTTCATCCATGGTGCTTTATCTCTCTCTGTTAAGTCAAAGAAAGTATTTGGATTTCAAGAGTTTCTTCAGAGAAGAAATCCAACCACAGAAAGGCATGATGGATTTCTTAGAGATTTTTGGGAACAGGTGTTTGATTGTTCATTTCTCAACTCTAAGAAGGGTAAAGGCACTGAGAGAATTTGTACAGGAGAAGAGAAACTGGAGAGACTTCCTACATCTGCTTTTGAATTTAGCATGAGTGGTCACAGCTACAATGTGTACAATGCTGTCTATGCTGTGGCACATGCTTTGCAGTCAATGCATTCCTCTAAATCCCAGCAAATAAATTGGATGGACTTGAGGAAAAAGTCGTTTCACATCCTACCATCATGGCAGGTAATATCTAGAGCAGAAAACTTCAGGAAAACCTATATTATCTATGATTATCAATGTCAGGTTTCCAAAACTGCCCAAATTGATTTATGAGCCTTGGACCAAACATTAAAAGAAAATTAGTCACTTATTAGGAGCATTTATGTTTGGCAAGTTTTTTTCATAGTCAGATCTAAGCTTTATTTCTCATATTTATTAAATTTATATACTGCACCTTCTCCCTACTGAGACTCAGGGCGGTGTACAGGCAGCTTTGTTTGAGTTACAGCTGAACTTTACCTCTGTTCCTTCCCTCCCCTCAGTCTGTGTCATAAATCACATTCTCCAATGAAGTGCACCCCTCCAAAGCCTGCTGCAGTAATCTGAGATCCAACTTTAGCTGAAAGTGTGCGTGGAATGTGCTGCCCCCCTTCTTTCACTATGTCAACTTTAGGAGTTTGGCAGTCAATTCTAACTTTAAAAAATGTTTTCCCCTAAAGAACTGGTTGCTATCATATTTACATTGAATTATTTCATCTGCAAAAAAATTCCACAGGTATATGGAAGGCTACTGTATATAAAGGAAAGAGAATGAGAGAGAGCAAGGACCTCCAGTATTTATAGAACAATCACAAAGAACACAATAAACTCAGCAGTGGGATCCTCCCTGTTCAGTGATTATGCAATTTGCTCAGTAACAATGAAGAATTTTGAAAATGTATTCAAATGCCATGATGTGTTTAAACATCAAAATCATGCAAACCATGGTATTCCCTCTGAAATTCTATGAAACTATTGGTTTTATCTATAGCTCTCTGGCAGCAACTCAGTCATGTCCCAATTGCTAAACTAGAAAACCTCTGATTTCTACCTATATGGGAAAGCATCATTTATGGTGGAGAACTGAAAAATATCTGCTGAGGGCATTTAGTGTAGTGATTAAAGCACTTGCCTAGAAAGTAGGAGATTTCTAATAATTCTGTAGGCATGAAAACTGTTTGGGTGACCTTGGGTCTGCTTTTCATTTGTTTAATGAAATAAAGGACTAGGGGAGACATGATAGCAGTGGTCCAATATCTCAGGGCTTGCCAGAAAGAAGAGAGAGTCAAGCTATTCTCCAAGGCACCTGAGGGTAGAACAAGAAGCAATGGGTGGAAACTAATCAAGGA
>JAPKID020003600.1:0-12239 GCA_026931265.2 Tropidonophis doriae
AGGAATAACCCCTATCCTTCGCCCTCCAGAGATCATCCACCAATGCGACCAATGCCGTTTCGGTGCTGTGACCGGTGCGGAAGCCGGACTGGCGCGGATCTAGATAATCTATTTCATCCAGGTGATGAGAAAACTGTTGAAGCACCACACTCTCTACAACCTTCATAACGAAATGGTGAGATGGGCAAAAAATAAATTGAATGAATGAATGAATGAATGAATGAATGAATGAATGAATGAACGAACAAACGAACGAACAAATGAACACATGAACAAATGAATGAACAAATGAATAAAGGAATCAATGAATAAAAAACAAGTAAGCAAGCAAAGAGCTCACATCAGATTGGTCATTGTGATTTCATGTGAATTGAATGCCTTTGACTTCCTAAATTCAGTGGAGTTGAAGAGAGACATGTACAGCTATGACCAGATATCAGCTCATCAAAAACATCATAGACTCTGGACCTACAATTTTAGGAAACCCTGACTCCAACCAGGATAAGATGAAGCTTATTTCCCAGTTGGAGTGACAGGACTTCCATCCAATCATGACTCCATTTCATTGGATTCCGTCCAAATCTGAACTCAAGGGCTGAACAAAAGAATTGCCTTCACCTTTGATAATTGAAGACTATTAACATTACAATCCTCAGCATATGAAGCTCTCTCTCACCAGTTTTAGGGAGATACTGAACTGTAGAAGGGCCACTAAATGCCAATGATTTGTGTCCCGAATAATAAACATCCTGAATCTCATTTTGGATATATTTGGATCAACTTACAACAGAATTCAGCATGATAGCATCTGAAGGATGCCTTGGTCAATGGAACTGCCTTAGAAAATTACAGTTTTACTCCACACAGTCAATTCTCAGTGAAGGTTATCCAAGGTTATGCAAGTTTAGTCCACTTGAAATGGGATGTAAGGGTTTGGAAAAAAACAGAAAAGACATTAATATTTTCCCCACCTTGTTGAGCAATGTTAGCTGGGACAACACATCTTGGTTGATTATCAGTCTCTGCCTTTCAAATGTCCCCAATTCCTTCTCTATAGGATCCTTCTCAGGAAGAACCACCCTACTAACGATCCTGAAATCTGCTGTTACATCTCCCTTTTGATCCAGGTAGACTTCCAACAGGGAAAGATTGCAAAATTCCTTCTTCTTGAGAAATGGATAGAACTAGAATGGAAACATCCATGAATTTTAAAAGCAGAAAGCTTGGTTTCTTATCTCTTTAACTTGCATAGAATGCGAGTTAGGAGAACAAGTGTCAACACTACCTTCAAAATTCAAGAACAAAGGTTCCGTAATAGTTCTCAATCCTATAGTATATTGACAAAAAGTATAGTGAGAAGATATAATTCACAGAAATTGTCAACTACAGGGAATATTTTAGGAAAGGTCACAAATCAATTGAAGAACACCCCCCCCCAAAAAAAACCTCCCCCCAGAATATTCATAAACTCCTTAAAAATGACAGGGTAAGAAGAAAGTTACAAGGCTAATCTTCATTCAAGTAGAACAGAGAAGAAAAATCACCAAATGAACTAATTCTATGTTATTGTAAGGCTACATTAACAGACTCTTGCAAGTGTGAAAGTACAATGCAAATCTTTTACCTTTGGATGGATTAATTAAGGAGGATCTTTTCTGAGTTTCTTTCTCTACCTGTTACACAGTTGCTGATTGCCTCCCCCATCTACCTGACTCTTCAATTCTTCAGAATTTCACTGAAAGGGACCTTGAAGGTCTTCTAGTCCAATCCCTGCTCAAGCAGGAGACCATATGCCATTTCAGACAGGTGGCTCTCCAGTCTTTCCTTAAAAACCTCCAAGATGAAGAACCCACAATGTCTGAAGGCAAGCTGTTCAACTGGTTAATTGTTCTCACTGTTAGGAAGTTTCTCTTTAATTTCAGGTTGCTTCTCTCTTTGATTAATTTCTATCCATTATTTCTTGTTTTTCCTTTTGGTGCTTTGGAAAATAGGTTGAGACCCACTTCTTTTTGGTGGCCCCTCAAATACTAGAATATTTCTTTTTTCTAAACTAGTCAATTCCTGTAACTGTTCTTCATATGTTTTTCTGTGTCGAGGTCTTTGGCGCATTAAAAAAAGTGTTCATGCATGATGGCCACTTGATCTTCTGGCTTCTAATGCACATGCATGTGCAAAGACCAGCTGTCAGACACACACTGAAACCCAGAAGAGCAATGAGCAACAGCTAGTGTGTCCATAGAGACGTCTATATGGACCACTTCTGGCACATGTGCCATTGGTTCGCCATCATGGACCTAGAACTTCCTTTAAGATTTCATTTGTAGTTTTTCTCACAGTATTCTACAGTATATGCACAGCTGTTACTGATTAAAATTAAGTAGTATTAATATTTTAATGATTTGATAAAGTTCATATATTATAATTTGATGATAAATGGAATCATACAGGTCCCCTTGAAGAAACCACACTTGGAGAAGACATTGCACAACATTTTAATCAGCTTTAGGCAAGAAGAAAGAGGCAATCAAGAGATCAGAGGAGCTGATTTTAGAAAAGAGAACAAGGAGAAGAGCCATGTTGGTTTACAGGAGCTTAAAATCAGAAGGAATCTGGGGACGTATTTCCAAATATACAAGATGTCTTAGTTGTAGAAGGCAGGATGCAGCACTTTTCCAATAAATACAAGTGGTATAGAAGCTTAAGATCTTAAACAACCAATCTCAGAGAGCCTCAAAGATCCTGAAAAGGAATTTAGTATGATAGATCATTGTTGGGACCCCCTACCTCCCATGGCTGAAGCCTTTGAGTCCTCAACCTCTCCTCTCCCTTCTTCTTTCTCTTCTTGCAATTGGAAGCATCATTTAAGGCATGGGACAGAATCTTAATGAGACTATAAGTAAAGCCATCATTTGTGATCCACACCTCATTCTTGTTCTCTTTGATCTGCACTGGGGTTTTCTGGGTGCATCTTCTCCGGCCTTTGACAGAAAAGACATGTTTGGAAACAGAACAGTGAAAATACTCAACTTGAAATTGATATTCCACAAACAAATCTCTTTCATAGGCATCATCATTTTCCCAATGCTTTTTCCATTGAAGAGGAAAGCTCCAGATGCTATGAATGTACTTATGAAGCCTGTCCTTTTCCATGTAATATACTCCAACCATTGTCATGATCCAGACTTTCCCTTCAATGGGCCCTGGCAAACTTTCAAATGTTGAATGGAAAGGAAGAATTCTGTCATAAATGGACTCAAATTCTATGAAGTGAACAAAGACATTGACTTGTCTCCACTTAGAGAGGGCATCCCTGAGAGTTGCAGTATATCCATTCGCTGAGAATTGTTGTGATATAACCACACAAATTGTATACTTGACGAGCATAGGGGTAAAAGTTCTCATGAAATGCTGCCCCTTCTCTGTGTATGAAGCAAAGAGACCAATTAAGGTCCATCCGAAATAGAGGAGCAGTTGGACAATTGTTGGGTATTGAAATCCTTCTTTGGGGAGCATCGGATGGAAAAAAGGGAATTGACTTTTATCACTTAGAGCCTCTGAAGAAATTTTATCACTGATCTGAAAAAAGCAATGAAGAATGCTGTGCTATATTTAGGATCCTAACAAGTCACAATTTTTAGCATTTAATGAATCCAACTTTTTTCCCATGCACATATTATTTCTTGCTGTTTAATATAAAACACAGAACAGCAACAAGTCCATATGTAAAAAGAGAATTTAGAAAAATGTTACAATAAAATAAGCATGACGAATAAAAATAGTATTTATCTCCCCGGAATTTATTGCAATCAGTAATGAAGATTTCAGTTGAACTAAATTTGCTCCAAAAAAAGGGGCCATATTATATATAATTGTTGAATTCTGATCACACAGGAAATATATTATTTTCCTATATTTGCGGTCCAATTATATGATCTCCCTCTTACATAATTGGCATTCAAAATAATAAATATATTACATCTTCTATCTCTGGAGCTCCACAAATACAAGTATATTCGTTGTATGTAGCTTGGAAGATTCAACTCAATACCTGTCAATTTGGAAGGTATATTTGTAGCTTTTAATGCATTTCAATGTGCCAACCTTACTGAGGATGGCTATATCTTTCTCTGTTTTGAAAATCTTAGATTGTGCAGCAATTTCTTTTTTAAAAATTTTTCATTTGTAAAAAGCCAAAGAGACCACATTTCTTAATATAATTTGTGAGTTGTACCCTTCAATAACTTTTTAATTGAAATGTGTTTGTTCTAACATAGTTTTGGGACTCTGGCATAACTTTTGTATAAAAATGCATGCCCTAATTTTATAAATTGTATAAATTCTCAATTCAACTTTTAGGAGAAAGTTCAAGTTCAGCTCAGAATAAGTGCATGATGGTTAATGTTGGCCTTTTGTACTTTAATATTTCAGGCTAAGAAAGCTGCATAGGTGTGATTTTTTAAAATCCTTTTAACAGTGCATTCACTTGTGCCTTTGTTCTAATTGAACTCTTTTAAGGTTCAGGGAGCCAAAATCCAGTCACAGAGAAAAATACCCCAGGTAAGGAAAGGTGTGAACTTCCTTTATTGGCTCATCATTGAATAGCCCTATATGGCAATATGTCATTTTCCAAAGACCTTAACTTTTGGTTTTGACTGATCAATAATCATATCATTCTTATGAGAAAAAGAGCCAAGTCTTCTTAACAGTATATGAAACTCAAATGTCATATTAGCAGTGCTACTATGGATTGAGTTATTGTAAGTGACCTCTGCAAATGGCAGCAGGTGGGCCCAATTGCCAGAAACTGCTGGTACTTTATGTAGCATGTAAGGCAGGGGTGGGTTGGTGCCGGTGTTTCTGCCGGTTTGCTGCGCGGGCGTGCACAATTGAGAGTAAATTGTTCTGTGCATGTGCAGAAGATTAAAAAATGATTAAAAAGCAAGCCAGAAATGGCAGCAGAGACTGGGGAACCAGATTAGGGGCATGACCAGCCGGCTGTCCCTACCAGTTCAGCAACTGAGTCTTAATATCTACTACCAGTTCGCCCAAGCTGGTGTGAACTGGTAGCAACCCACCTCTGATCTGAGGCACAATTCTAGAACCAAATTAGGGCATTTAGAGGCCCTGTTAGTTAGGAGAAGAAGCCTAACAACTTCAGCAATTCCTGCCAGAAGTGGGAGGTGAATTGGAGCCCCATATCCTGAATAATGTGGTCAGGAACACTGTGTAACCTATACACTTGTTGGATGAATTGGGGACGTTTGTGCTCAAACACACTCCCAAAGAAATGAAAGAAGAACACAATCAGAATAGAAGGGGGGTCTTTGAGGGCTTCTACTACAACTCTCTACTCACAGAGAAGAGTGTATACCATTCCAGATGAAATGAAAATAAATGCATCAATTTTTGAAAACCTTCAGTAATGAGCCAAGTTTCACTGGTTAATTTTTTTCTCTGACAGTGCTTGTAAAAAGGGCTTTGAGCAGGATTAGCACTCTGAGTTCCCTTTTAAGAGCAATCAGTTTCTTCCATAATATTTCTTTGTTTACTGTGTCAAATGCTATAAAAGCAGCAAACCTTTCTTTCCTCTGGCTGATTTTCTTATAGTTAGATGCTTCAGAGTAATGTAATTACTAATAGTGGATCAAATCTGCCTAAAAGTTACTGGTGTTTCTGTAAGGAACCACTCTAAAGTCAGTAGAGTAGAGTAGAGTAGAGTAGAGTAGAGTAGAGTAGAGTAGAGTAGAGTAGAGTAGAGTAGAGTAGACCAGAGCAGAGCAGAACAGAACAGAAAAGAACGGAACGGAACAGATGGAAGGGACCTTGGGGGTCTTCTGGTCCAATCCCCTGCTAAGGCAGGAAACCGTATATTATTTCAGACATAGTTGTGCAATTTCTTCTTAAAAACTTCCAGTGTTGGAGCATTCACAACTTCTGGAGACCAGTTGTGAGAGAGTTCAGGACAACACAATTCTCAATCATGGATCACATCTGCCTAAAGACTTTTGATTCCTCTAGAAGGAATGCACGTTTCATCTACCATTTAAAACTCTACTCAAGGAGAAGCTGGCATATATTTAAGCCACAATGCTGTATCTCTTAGAGAAATGGGCCTGGAATTGTTGTTTATTCCCTTTTTATGTATATGGGAACAATTGTCATCTTAACCCCAAAGTGAGTAGGGCAGGTATGATTTAGATTTACAAAAGAACTTGCCAATAGAGGATCCCATCAGCTGGGATATTTCCTGAATTGTTCATTTAGTAGAAAATCATCTCTGGGGCAACATAGTTCTTTAAACCTTTTATAATGAATTTGATCATGAGCATTTTAGGATAGCAATAGTTATCATGTTGGCTAATATATTTATAGTCTTTTTTTCTAATGTGATTTGACACTTAGTCTCTCTTCCCCATCACAGGTCTGCAGCAGAAATCCTCAAAGCAAAGAGGATGTGATCATGGGTAGATGTCTCTTTTGAACCTCCCCCCACACTGTTATATCACTCCCCAGCCATGAAACCTACAATGGGCATATTGAAAAACAGCTCTTGAATGTTATGATGAAGATATGAATGAATGTATCATCAAACACTTCACCCCACTCACTTTGCCAGATAGGAGAACCCAGACACAAACCTGTGGGACTTTGTAGGTTCCTGCTAGAGTTGACATCTGGATGGAGATGTCTCTGTGAGCTCTATCAACAAGTGCCAAAAGGTTGTCCTTCCTTCCACAGCTGTAGTTGGGAACATTGGCCTCTCCAGTAGAGAGCATGTCCAGCAAGGCATCTGAAGTGCCGAGGGTGTTATCATAGCTGTCGTGGATGTTGCAGCCAAGTGTGAGATTGTGCGAGGGCTGGTGATTTGTATTTAAAACTTCAATATTGAAAATGACACGTAGTATATATTTTTTCCGATGATGTAAACTAGTGTAAAAACATTACCATGTTAGAATTACCAGCAGCAAAAACAAAATGCTCTAATCCATTTTTCTCCACAAGCTAACTGAGTTTTAAGCCAATATTAACCCAAAACCAGAGGCTAATGATTGTCAATCATCATCCTTTGATGTTTGTGAGTGTGGAGAAGATAGAATGGACGTAGTCCTCCAAAAGGATTAAAATCAGAAATACACCACTATTTGTAGCAGTACTAATTTCCATCAGCCTCGTAAACAGGATGCAGAATAATTCAGTCATTAATGTAGGACAATCCTAAAAGGAAGAGGATTTTTGATAAGTAACCCCAAAAAGCTGTTCTAAAAACAACTCATCTGCTATCCCTATAAAAATGAGGTATTGAATATCAATGAGCAGTTATAAAAATAAACAAACAAGCTGGACAGTGGAAAGTACAACAATCATGACTTTCAACAAAACTCAGTTCATTTCATAAATAGATGATTGAACAGCGAAAAGTATATAATATGGATGTATTTCATTTTTTATTTTCCTCATGTTTGGATTTGAGCCTCTCCCAGAAAATCAGACGAAAGTATAGAGGGTGTGGAAATCAAAAAGGTTCAAGAAATTAGCCGTGTCCTGTAATATAGGAGTAAGTAAAATAAGAAGAAAAAAGAAGAGAGTTAGAACTGCAAATGGAGGGAATGACACTCCATCACAGTGAATGACTTACAACTGAATCTGCCTAGATGGAGCCACATTGAAAGGTAATGTTGTGTGTGCTGTTGTTGATGGAGAGATGACTACACCAATGAGAAGATCTCCTGGCATATAATAACTCCATGGCTTTTCTTCATCCTGGTGGTCCAAATTCAGTGGGCACTTGATTCTAAGTTTCTCAGACACTGGTTGAGATACCTGCAGCATCAGAAGCAGAAGCAGGAGGTTCATCATTCAATGGGCTAAATCAATCTCCTTCCCGTTTCTAAAAAAGAATTGGAAGCATTGGAAGCATTCTCACAGGATGGAATGGCCAATGGTTTTCCTGATTCAAACAGACACAAAAACAAAAGATCCACCTGGCAAAGAGAAAGAAAGTACATTCAAGAGGACAGGCCCTGCCTATTCCATGACTTGTGCCACAAAGAGCATAACCTTTGATATTTATCCTTTTCTGATGCAAGATCCTTTCCACGTTGCTTCTGTCAGATGTTTACATCAAAAGCAGCCACTGGAAAAATAGGAGAAGAGCTCTCAAGGGCAGATAAGTAATAACAGTGAGAAGGAAATTCTCTTTTAGGGATCCTGAACTTTTTCCATGTAAGAAATGGTCGCTGGAGAATGGTCACATGTTTGTTAAAAATCCCAAATTTTGGTCACTCTTCTGTAGTGGCCTTAGAACTTCCTGTCAGGAAATGTCCACAAAGTGGTGCTGAAGCAAGAAAAAACAACAGGCAGAATAGTGACTTCTGCTGTCCTTCAATGTGGTCCTTTGCCTCCAGAGACTGCTGGAGAAAGTCACCCAGAGCTACGGAGTTTGGTGACACTCTAGGTTGAGAGAAACTTAAAGAATGGGTGGAAGCTTTTCTTTTTGTTCCTTGACACTTTCTGTGTTGTGTTTCTATACTGAGAAAAACACTGAAAGCCAGCGAATCTTGAAATTTCTTGGTTTCTTAAATAAACGGTGTGTTATGAGGTCTGCAGCTGAGAAGTTGGCAGTGCCCACAGTGTGGTGGATGGTGTGGTTTTTGATTTCTTGTCACCACCACCTAGAATTTGGTTTGGAGGGACCTGGGGACAGTTCCTCAGGTTTTGTGGATGCACATGGTGTGACGGTTGTGACATTTCTATCTCTGAGGCTTTGTTTGAAATTCCAGCCCAGATTACCTCCAGGCTGTTTAAGCGTGCTGTGTGAATGTGGCCCTTACAGGAAGAAAAGTGTCTCCAGTTTATTTCTCTAAAAACGATTCTTCAGCTACTTGCTGAATTAATACATATGATTAACTGACCCATCAGCTGACAGGTCCAAACGCCAAAAATAAACTCTGGTTAAAAGTTGTGAACGCAGCTATTTGTGAACTGATGGGGTTAAGTGAGATGCATAGCTGTGACCAGAGCCAGTCTATGGTCAAGGCATGAGGATATAAATAGGGGACCATGAGTTCTAGTCCTGCCTTGGGCAGAAAGTCAGCTTGGTGAACCTGGACCAGCCTATCTGTCAGAGCCCTGGAAAAGAGTCAATGGCAAACCATTTCTGAAAAGCTTTGTGTTAGGATATTCAGCCTTATATTTTAAATCCTCTCCCCCTCCCCACTTTTGTCAGTTAAACCCCTACTCCAGGAGGCTGATTGGTGGCTGAGTTCCCAGGCAACCATAGTCTCTTCCCTCCTGTTTGATTGGCTGCTGCTGGGTTGCCATGACAACAGGGGCAGGCCAGCAAGAGAGGCAACCACTAGAGAGAGGTGGGGAGGGGCTTTTGTCTTCCCTCAGAACTGGAGACGTTGAAGGCGAAATCTTCTCTCTTTCAGGGAAAAACCTTCCTCAGATGCAGCCCCAGATAGGAAAATAAGGAAGAATATTTTAGAAATATCTTAAAAATGAAAAGAAAAGATCTTGAGAGAAGGAAAATAGGGAACAGAAACTAAAAACAGATAAAAGATAGGAAGATGGATGTAAAATCGCACACTAAAAGGAAATAGTCTGGATAAGGAGCTTATAGAAAATAGCTGAAATAGAAAACAATTTCAGTATTTCAGTATGAAGATTAATTTGGGCATTAGTTGAAAACGCTTATAATTTCCAATTCCTTTCTTGAATAAATGTGTAAGGTTTTCCTTTTAGGACATGGAAATGTCTCCCCAGCGACTGCAGACCGAATAACAGAATGACAGTTGGAAGGGACCTTGGAGGTCTTCTAGTCCAACCCTCTCCTCAAGCAGGGGGCTCATTGCTCCAACTGTCAGAATTAATTTCTCCTTCATTCTTGGTTGGGTCTTTCCTTTACAGGTTTTGGTCACCACATGACAAAAGAAGATGTTGAAAACTCTGTGAAATGTGCATAGAAGAGCAAGTGAGATGATTGAGGGCCTGGAGGCAGAAATGTATGAAGAAGGGCTGTAGGATTTGGGTTTGGCCATTCTAGAGATATAAGGCCTGGGATAGGGGGGATAGGATAGCAGTATTCCAGTGTTTGTGGGACTGCCACAAAGAATAGAGGGAGGGAGCCTATTTGTCCAATGCACCAGAAGGCAAGACAAGAAACAATGGAGGGAAACTAATCAAGGAAAGAAACAATTGTAAATTAAAGAGAAACTTCCTAATTAGGACAATTAACCAGTGGAATGTCTTGCTTCATCACTGGAGACGTGCCAGCCACCTATCAGAAATGGTATAGAGTCTTCTGCTTGAGGAGGGTTCGACTACAAGACCTCCAAGGTCCCATCCAGCTGTATTCTGATTTATTATTTGATTGAAACCTCATTCACTTAGGCATGGTTTATTCAATGATTGCAGGTTAGATGAAGGGACTGCACAAACCACATAAACCCCCCAATAATGCATTGTCTCTTTTTGTCTTCTATAAGGGATTCTTTCAGCCTAACTTTATAAAAAATTCTCCCCTATCCTACAACTAATTCAGTTTTAAAACAGGAACTTTTATCATGGATTTGTTGAAAAGATGAAAAGGCTTTTCCCCCTCCCTTATATTTCTCTCTTTGCTGAAAGAATTATTCAGAAACATCTTCCTTGTGGAAGAAGAGGGAGTGCATGTGCCAAAAAGAAGAGGGAGTCACCTACTCTCCAAAGCACCAGAAGGCAGGATAGGAAGCAACGGATGGAAACTAATCAAAAAAAGAAGCAACCCAGAACTAAGGAGAAATCTCATGACAGAATAATCTATCAGTGGAACAACTTGCTTCCAGAAGTTGTGGATGCTCCAACCCTGGAGATTTTAATAAAGAGACTGGACAGCCATTTGTCTGAAAAGGGTATAGAGTTTCCTGTCTAAGCAGGGGGTTGGACTAGAAGGCCTCGAAAGTCCCTTTAATATATAAATGTGGAGTGTTTACCATCAGAAGAATGAGATGGGTGAATTGTTACAACTTAGTAAGGAGTACTGAAAGCGGCCACAGTGGACCAGGATAGCACAGCCTCCCTCAGTATATTCAGAACACTTGCTTATAAGCGCTGTGTGATTAGAGCTTAAAGCATTGTTAGAAACCCTACACAGCCACTTTATGGTCTGTTTCTGTTGCTCCCTTCTGGGAGGAAGTTTCAAAGTATTTCTAGCAGGACTACCAGATTTTAGAAAAGCTTTGTTCTCTAAGCCATCAGAAAACTCTCAACATTCTTCTTTCTTTCTGCTATGTACATTTATACATCTGAACTAGACGGCTTTGTTTCTTTACGTCATATAATATATGTGGGTATACGCCACAGGTGAGTTCCTACTGGTTTGGACAATTAGGTAATAACTCGGATGGCCATGCCCCTGAACCGGTTCTATCGGCGGCCATAGGTGCTGCCATCTTATTTTATACTACTGTGCATGGGCACGCGAAGAGTGTGCCTGAGCGAATTGGCAGTACCAAAAGCTGGAATCCACCCCTAGTATATGCATTATTATTTATTTATTCATTCATTCATTCATTCATTCATTCATTCATTCATTCATTCATTCATTCATTCATGTTTATGTAGTGTCTATTGGAGGTGGTGACCCTTTGAGAGTTGTATGCAATGAAATTTCATTTTTATGTATGCTGACTGATGTACATTCAAAGTGACAATAAAGAGATCCACACAATCCGGGGAAGGTCATCACTCATCTCCGCAGTGTCTTAGCTGAGGAGTCAAGTGTTGAAAACCCTTCAAAAAGCAGCACTGGGGTTGGCTTCTGTATCTCACAGGGAACCATGTCCACTTCCTTAGGAGTCACCAACTCAAACTCCCTCCAGGTCACACCACTTTCTTCAGATATCTTCATCTTTCCTGCCCAGTTCAGAGCAAGTCTGAGCAATTTTATCATCCACATAGCCTGAATAATCTTCCAAGATGCCCAACCGTTGTTATGCTTTTCCTAACCAATAAGGACCAGGTCCCTCTAAAGATGGCTGCTCCATGGCTATCAGCAAACACAATGAGTGTGGAAAAATATTGCTGTTTACTACCTTTATCACCATGTTAATCCCTAATATGGGCTCTTACACATGTATGGTCATGTTCGTTTCACCTTTTTCTCCAATGATTTCCAGACATCTTTCAAATGTTTTGTAAGGTTTGAGAATACGTTGAGACCCATAGAAGTTTGAGAAAGCATCCAAGTCACAAAGAGC
>JAPKID020003601.1:0-12239 GCA_026931265.2 Tropidonophis doriae
ATACCTGAACAGAGGTCATAAACATCTCTACTAGTAGGACAAAAAGAACATGGATTTCAAAAACTTTTGATTATGGAACAATCCAAAATTTTCCCTATCGTTGGCGATAAGCACTATTCACTTCCACCATCGTAACTGAAAATGATCGGAATTGCAGTACAGTGCATTTAGAGCCATGTCTCCCAACCTTTAAGATGTGTGGACCTCAACTCCCAGAATTTCCCAGCCAGCATGGGAAAATAGCCAGGGAATTCTGGGAGTTCAAGATCGCACATCTTTAAATTGCCAAGACTGAGAAACACTGTGTCATGTCTGTCTCTAACGATAACCAAGAAAGAATACACTCAACTCTATTTGTAAGAATTAAGAGTACTTTTACTGATTATGAAAAGAGAGCAGCAAGGTAAAGCAAGGTCTGAGACCCAAGCTCGCGAAATCATACATATCACTATATGCCCAACCCCCTTCCCACAGCAACCCCCACCCAATTGTCCAATGTGCAATCCCCTTAGGCATCATGTGGGTTGCATCTTCAAGAGCATCATCGAGATGGCAAGCAAGACTGTTGGCCTTGACCACCGCATGGCCCCAGCCAGTGGTATGTGAAGTAGATGGTGAGACCTTACTCTCTTCTCCAAATCTCCCTTCTGCACCATACATTCCCATTCCCAATTACCAAAGCCAGGGTGTTAAACTTGATTTCATTGAAGGACCACATCAGGGTTGTGTTTGACCTCAGGGGACTGGGTGGGCATGGCTGGGGTGGCATGGCTGGGGTGGGTGTGGGCAACTTGACATCCTGCATCTCGCATGTGGCCCTCCCAGATTCCGTTTTCAGCTGCAACAGCCTCCTGCAGCCTTCTGCCAGTGAAAACCCTCCTGAGCTCCATTTGTTTCTGGCAGAAAGCTGCAGGAAGCTGTCACAGCCAAAAACAAAGCTCAGGAGGGCCACACATAGCCTTTCCGAGCTCAATTTTTGCTGGCGGAGGTACGGCGGGTTGGTCCTTCACTGTTTCCAGGGCAGCCCTGTGGGCCAGTTCTAAGCACCCCACAGGGCAGATCCGGTCCCGTGTGAGTTTGACACCCCTGATCTAGAGGGTTCTTTCTAGAGGGTTCTAACATGGCCATGTTTTGCTTCTGATGTCCTAAAGAGCTCTCTACCATAAGATCCTTTTCTTCTCTTCTCCAGCTACAATCTTAAAAGCTGTTTAAATTCAACTTAAAAAAAAAATCATGATAGCCACAACTGCGAAAAATAAAACCCTTCAGATTTATAATTCGAGAGCTGCTTCCTCCTCTTCCTTCTCCTCTTTCCTGGAGTACACTGAGCAGCAGACGTTTACAAGAATGCATGATGTGATGCTTTCCCCCACGGGAACAGAATCAGCACTTCAGTCTGGAGACTAACAGCAACTTAGCAGGCAATCACCCCATCAGCTGTGGGGTTGAGTTAGGCAATATCAGCTTGTCTATGGTCAGAAAAGTGCAAAGCTTGACAGAGGAAAGAACTTGCTGATAAAGCTTCAAAGTGTTTCTCAGTTTGAAACGTAAAGGCTTTTTAAAAGCAACTGCTTGAAAGAGGCTTCATATTTGTCTTTTGTAAAACAACATGTTTGAGAGAGAAAGGCTGCGCTTCTGCTTTGGAGCCAGGGGTGGGTTCTTGCCACTTCTATAGAAGAGGTTCCACAAATTTACACTGCCGGTTAGAACCGGTTCCAGCTCCCTTCCCCCGCCCATCTGCCCATCATCAGGATGAAAAGTGAGAGGAAGAATTCTGGGAGTTGAAGTCAACAAGTCTGAAAGCTGTCAAGTTTGAACACCCCTGGAGGTTTTTTTTTTTTTTAATAAAGGGTTAAAAGGTGCAAGGGTCTCGTAATTTGACAGCTTTCAGACTTGCATGCTTCAAATGCCAGGATTTCTGAACCAACCTTTTGGTTGCTAAGCAAGAGCATTGTTAAGTGAGCTTCATCACATTTTACAAGTTGGCCACGCCCACCCAGTAACATGGCTGACAAACCGTTCCCACCCGGTCACATGGCCGGCATGCCACTCCCACAAAGCAGGCCACACCTACAGAAGAGGTTCTAAAAATTTTTGAAACCCACCACTGACTGGAACCTACAATGCAGTGCTCTCACCTAAGCACATTTTTGGATTTCTCCCATGTCTATACATGTTTTGCCCACCACTTTTGGCAGGAAACAAAGGGGCAGATCACTGGAAATTTTATCATGAAAACTAAATATGGGGATAATGGAGAGTCAGATTGAATTCAGGTTTAAGAAACCTTATACAAAAACAAAGTAATGTAATCTCCAAGTCACATAAAGTTGGTTGGCATTTCCTCAGTTTGATTTGTATTCGGTTTTCCATTTTATTCCAGTATTGGTTGGTATACCCGTTTATGACTTTGATTCCTCCCATCCAAAAATGTCCATTTTTGTGTCTGTTTTTAAATATTTCCATCTTTGTATTTTCTCTGTTGTATACATTTTTTCCTATGCTTTACAATGTTAATTTTTGTTCAGTGGGTTCTTAATGCATACGTTTTTCATGTACAGTTGCACATGTGAACATTCAACAGTTTGCCTGAAAATTTGGGAAGTACCCATACTGTGAATTTTTTAAAATGGCCAAGAACAGTTTTTTGAATCTATTCCTAGGGAAATCTTGACATTCCCACCTATCATAAAGGTTAGCATCCTGGTGGTCACTTTTCAATAGCATGGAGTTAGCCACAGGTGCCACTAGCCTGCTTTGAAGCTGACCATCTTGTGTGGCTCTTTTAATGGATGCTTGCATGAATTACTTAGGTAAGTTGTATTCAAAATTGTGTCTCTTGAAACTTCTTCTTTCGGGAAGTATTACATTAAAATGATTTCAGATTATATTAGATGCACATAGATTTATTCACTTATCTATAGCCTGTCTTTATTTTTTTTATTATAAATAACTCAAGGTGGTGATCATACCTAATATTACTTTCCTCCTCCTGTTTTCCCTACAACAGAACACCTGTCAGAGTTCTAAGTAACACCCCCAACAGAATCAAAACTCCGAGGCAAGAATCTTCCTCAAAACAAGAATTTATTAGAGATATCATATTGGCACAACTGGGAAAACTGAGTCTGACGTCCCCGTGTTATCCCCACCCAAAACCAAAGTCAAAGATGCGTTCTCTTCCATTCCCATCTGCATAACCAATCAGGTCTCAAGTTCAGCCGACTTCCAGCCACCCTTCCCCAGGTGTTGGTGTGACGTCCTTGAGTCCCAAGGGAAAGAATGTTGTTTATGATTGCACACCCCACACCAATCTCTCCTCCCCCCTCTCATTCCCACAGCCTGCTCAACCTTTGCTGTGGCAGCCCTGAAGGCTCTTATCAAAGCCTGACTCCAATTCTGTGGGGTGGGTTGGATGCAGAGAAAGAAGTCCAAGATGGATCTATGGAATGAGCAATTCAGTAGAGTTTATAGCATTCAACTTCCATATCATTCTCCACTTGAATAGAGAAAGATGCCTTAGACTAGATCATCCTTATCCAATTTAATGTCCTCCAAATATGTTTTACTTCAAATCCCATGATGCTATGCTAGCTGCAGAATCATGGGAGAGGAAGTTAAACAACTGCAGAGGATACCAACATTGTCTATACTAACCAGTAGCTTCTTTCCAGGTTTTACAAAATTAATATTTAATATCCAAATCCACCTGCTCTCTCATCCTTTTATTCAGAAATGCAAAATACACCAAAAGAACTATTTCTTTGCAGCTGTGTGTTTTTGGCGGAGATGACAGAAATGTCACCAAATGAAAACAATGTGGGTCTCTCATGCCTGCTCATGCTTTGAGAAGCAACTGAAATTTTAGGTACCACAACTTTTTATACATCACAGTAAGGAATGTCTTTTATGTGGTTGTTGTAAGTCAACAAACTTCATTCAGTATTTTACCATTTTTGTCTCAATTGTGAGATTCTGGGCAAGTCACAACATAGGAAAGACAATAAACAGAACCTTTAAGGTATCACTTCCCATTGAAAAGAAACCTTGCATTGCTCTGGGGCCAAAAGCCCATTGAAATAGAATAGTATTCAGATCCCTCCTAAATAAGAAAAAAGTCAAATTTCACTGTACTATCTAGGGAATCAGAGTTTAAAGTGTGAGGTTATTATGGAGAGAGCCATATACCTGACTCAAAGCCTTTGCATCTATCCTTATATGAAGATTGGATTCTCAAAAAGGAACCATCTGTATCACCAGATTGAACAGGCAGAATCAAATGTGGTTGGTGTTCTGACCTAGGCTTCCCAAGAGCATGAAGCAAACTCCTTGTCCCAACAAAAACTCCTTTTATTAATTTACTGTGAAATCTTCTCATTCACACCAAGCGAAGTCTTTTAAGGGAGGATTTAAAGTCACAGACCTTATCTGGCTTGGAGAGCTGACAGGATGATATCTGCAAAACTTGGTAAGGAGACTCAGAGAGTCATGAACCAATTAAGCAAACTAATTCTCTTCTGCAAACTCCACTCCCCTTTCACTCCTCTTTTATTTCCTCTGGGAGGGGCCATTCATCGCCCACCTGTGGCCTTACCCCAAAGTTGACCTTTACTCTTTAGTTGTTTCCTTCATCTGGCAACTCTGTGCATGCACACACTGGGAATAGGCTCCAGCTGTTTGTCTGCCTCACTGATATCTGACTCTGAAGGCAGCTGTTAACTGGCATACAGCTCTGACCCTCTCTGTCTCCGACGCAGAGCCCTCATCAGAGTCTTTCCCAGACTCCAGGTTTGGCACATGTTCCACCCCAACCTCCTCACTGTCCGAAACTATTGCCAGCTCCAAAGCTGTTGTCACTGGTGGGCAACAACAGTAGGGTAGCCCCAGATAAATCCTGGTGCCTTGCAACACAGAGCATTATAAGTAATTCCAGATTTTTTTGAATTACCAGGAATCAGTGCAGCAACCGCAGGTTAGGGATGGTTCTATAATCATATATCTTCAGAATTGTCTTTGAAGGCAGCTTAAGGTAGAAAATATTGAAATCATATGGTGATCTGGATGACAGTCACTTGAACCTCTGTTGCCCTCTAGATATGTATATTGATAGAATGGATTTCCACAATAAATGGTTGAGAACAGAACCTGTGAAAGAATTTTGAATGGTGTCTGGTTGGCAGGGAGAAGTGAAAAAGGAATCTTTTCAAAAGAGGAACAAATTTTTTTGCATCTTTTTCTATATACTTTTGTGTCATGTTGTATGCATTTGTTTGGTCATTTTGGTGGAAAAAAACTTGATAGTTTTCCATGGGGGAAGGCTAGAAAGCCACCAAAAGACCTTTCTCTTGCAAAACCTCCTAAAACAGTTGGAATGAGGCCAAATTGCTTGCAGTTGGGAAATAAAATGTCCCCACGTTTTGAAGACACACAACATATTAACAAAACAATGTAGTAGAATAATATAGAATAACAGTGTTGGAAGGGATCTTGGAGTTCTTCTAGACAACTCCCCTGCTTGAGCAGGAGACCCAGGCAAAAAGTTGTCCAACCTCTTCTTGAAAGCCTCCAGTGAAGGAGTACCCACAACTTATGGAGGAAAGCCATCTCACTAATTAATTTTCTCACTGTCAGCGAATGTCTCTTTAATTCTAGGTTGGTGTTCCTTTTCATAGTTTTGCACCTGTTACTTCTTGTCCTCAGGTGCTTTGGAAAAAAGGTTGACCCCTTCTTCTCTGTGACAGCCTCTCAAGTGTTGGAAGAGTGCTATCATGCCATACTCAATCTTTCTCTTTATTAGAGTAGACATAACTAATTTCTGCAACTGTTCATACACCTTAGTCTCCAGATCCCTTATCATCTTTGTTGCTCTTTTCAACACTCTTTCTAGGGCCTCAGCATAATTTTTGTATCATGGTGCCAGAACTGAACACAGTATGTGATCTTGCCATTGCAGTATAAAGCAGTACTATCACTTCACGTGATCTTGATACCATCCCTCTGTTGATGCAGACTGAGACTGCATTGGCTTTTTTGGCAGCTGCAGCACACTGTTGGCACATACTTAAGTGATTGTCCACCAGGACTATTAGATTCAACTCACAGTTACTGATCCAAGTGCCACCTATTCTATACCTGTGCATTTGGTTTTTCCTATATCATCTAAATCATTTTTGAAAATGTTGAAGAAAATTGGGTCTAAGACAGAACCTTGAGGTACCTCACTGTATGCTTCCATCCATTTAGATGTAGTTCAATTGAGCATTACATATTAGTACAGTTGGCCATCCAGTTATGAATCCATCTGGTGCTGATGGTAGTACTTTTCATGTAATTTCAAATATGCCTAGTCAAGCCAGATACAATTTGTTAGTCCCTATAGGGCAGTTGCAAATTCTTCTGTTCCTTGAGAATGTAGAAGTTTTATTTGATGTATACTTACCCATAAATACAGTATAAGTAAAATGATATAGAATATAACTATAGAACAATAGCAGCAGAATAACAATGTAATAATCAATCTAAAACATCATTTAATAGCATCCAATAATGCCTATGCAAATAAATATTCTTCCATCTTTATAAAGGTCTTGGGAGGGGAAAAGCACATTAAGAGCTTTTTTTTAAAAAAAAAACCTCAGGAGATAAACAAACTGGTGGCTGGACTAGAAGACCTCCAAGGTACCTTCCAATATGTTATTCTGTTGTTCTGAACTCCAAATGAAGTTTAGAGGAGAATACATTTCAAAAAGTAGGAGCTAGACATAATTGCTGTATATAATGACATGTTCTTCCTAAACAAATAAACCATATTTTGGCATAGTCTCATTCACACAGCAGGCTGTCCATTCCTGGTTCCATACAACATGTTGAAGCAGAAATACCCAACAGAGTCCTTGGTGCTTCCTTGTGCACTAGTGATGTTATCTAGTTGAGTAATGAAACATTCGCAAGAAAACAACCAAGCTTGAAGTACATCAAGGACTTGACATTTTAACTCCCAGCTACAAATATTCTCTTCTGTGGAGAAACAACCTAATTTAATTTTAGTTTAGCTGGCATGTTGTGTGGACTTGTAACATGTGTTTCTGAAGTTATTGAAAACAAGAGTTTTATTGTAACATTTCCTTCCATGCTTAACAATCACTCAGTGTACATAAGCATGTACTAGAAATGCACTCTAAAATTGCAGAATAAAATCCATTGGAGGGAGCATGACAGACTGCATTCTTTTTTAGATGAAGCTTCCCTTTTCTTTAGCACTTGATATAGATTTGATTCTTTTTGAAATCCATTGAGCAGTCGGAGATTTCATTTTCCCTCTTCTCCTCCTCCCCACTGAACTCATTACAGACCTGGATCAGCACTCAGTCAAATCAACAATCTCTTCTTCCAAGAGATAGGAGATCAAGCTCTGCACATCTAGATGGTACTGTCAACTCCATCAACCTGCTTGCTTAAAATAGGTTCTCTTTCATTTACCCTGAATTTTCCATCAAAACAGTTCCATTTCCCCCTGTGATATACATGGCCGGCTTGACTTAATTGATCCATCTACCTCAAGCTGAATATTCAAATTGTTTTATTAGGGATTTTTAGGGGTATTAGTTTTTAGACAATTGGGGATTTTAGCACAGGGCATAGGTTTAATTCACTTTTAAATTTGTATGATAATGTGTGTAGGCTTTAATATATGTGTATTTTTTAACTCCCTGTGTACCGCCTCGAGTCCCTTCGGGGAGAGAGAGTGGTTTATAAATTAAACTATCATCATCATCATCATCATCATCATTATTATTGGCATGTTCAAAGTAGGTTTGTTTAGTGTTCTTTATCTTCTGTGCTAATTCTGCCTGGTCTAAAAGATGTAACTGATGACGTATCCTCTCTCTACCTTCTTTCAATCTGTCATCCCTTGGAGCCTTTTGCATTTTCTCTTCCCAATCTTGTAGTTCATTCATTAATTCTATCTGTTTTTCTCTTTTCTCTCTCCACTTTCTTGCATTATATTTAATAGCTGTGCCTCATGTTATTGCTTTGGCCGTATCCCAAATAATTTGTAGAGTCGTATCTTCTCTTTTATTTTCTTTAAAAAAGAATTTCAATTCTTTTTTTAGTAAGTCCCCAAACTCTCTATCTTTACATAATTCTCTTCTCATTATCCATTGTGTTTGCCTGCCCCTATCTTTCCACCATAATTTCAAAGGGCTGAGATCTGCCCAGTCATTTATTTCTATTTTCACGTCTCTCACCATTGTTCCTAGTGCTGGGGACCCCCATACCATGTCAATTCTTGACCATGTTGTGCCTGGGGGAGAAAAAAGTATATTGCTTCCCTGTGGGATACATATTTCTCTAAGCATCTTGGAGTCCAAATTCTTCCCTTAAATCCTCCCATGTCTTACGCAGTGTCCTTTTCTTTTTTGCCCCCATCCCTTGCTCATTCTCCACTTTATAATCCTTTTTTTTAAATCTACAATAGAGTTAAAATCTCCAATTAAATATATATGCTCATACTCTAATTGGGCCATTTTTTTAACACAATCATCTGTTTCCCCTTATAAGTAATATCCTGCTCTCTAAATCTATGATATACTTCATCTCTCACCTCCTTTTTATTAAAGCGTATATGTACCTCATGAGGCAGCTTACTCTTTCTAGCATAGTTAGTAAAGACATGATAAGCATTGTCTAAATCTATAGCTTCTCTCTCTTTTCCCAAAATGCTTGCTACAATATCTACTACCATATCCTCTAAGACCACATCTTTTGTGTCTATCACATTTTGTAGGCATAGAAAAAAGACTGATCGGTCCATTGGCACACCACAGTCGTTGTTCCCACTTTATTTCCGACCTTCCCACTTTCTTCTCCACCGCTTTCAGTCTATTCTCATGTGTCTTTAAGGTTTCATTTACTTCTTCAAACTTCATGTGTATCTGCTTTATGTCTCCCATTATTCCTCCTATTTCATCCCGAATTGCATCAAACCTTCTCATCATCTGTTCCTGATTGTCCTGAATAATTTTAAATATATTTTATACATCTGCCCTCCACCATCTTTGTCTCTCTCCAGTGTAGCCACCTCATCTGCTGAGCTTCACGATGATGTAGTTGGTATTGCCGGGCTTGAGGTCCTGAGGTTAAAAAGCTTCGGAGACTGAGGGCTTTGGGAAGTAGCCAGCAAAGCTTTCCTGCACCCCCTCCCAACTGCTGTACTAGACCAGCACAGAATTAAAAAGCTTCGGAGACTGAGGGCTTTGAGAAGTAGCCAGCAAAGCTTTCTTGCACCCCCCAACCCCCGCACTAGCCCAGCACAGAATTAAAAAGCTTTGGAGACTGAGGGCTTTGAGAAGTAGCCAGCAAAGCTTCCCTGCATGCACACCCAACTCCTGCACTAGCCCAGGGCAACTTAAAATCAAGGAGCAGAAGCAGCAAGACGAGATCCCAAGAGCAGCCAAAAGTTCAGCTTCTCACAGGAGGTAAAAGGAGCTGAATTAACTTGCAGTTTCTGTGCGCATATGCAGGTGCTAATCAATCTCTGTGGATGGCTTGCCAGGTGACATGGCTCTGCATGCCACCTGTTGCACGCATGCCATAGGTTTGCCATCACAGACCTATACTGTATCTGTGCATTTTGTTTTTGTTGCCTAAATGTAGAACCTTACTCTTTTCACCATTGAATCTCATTTTATTAGATAGTGCCCTATTTTCAAGTTTGCCAAGATCCTTCTGTATCTTATTTATTGTGTATAGAATATTTTAAATCATTTTATTTTAATTTATTGTGTATAGAATATTTTAAAATGGTTTATTTAAATTTATTGTTGATAGAATCTTTTTTTAAAAGGTCTAAGACAATAAAAAAAGATTCCATCAACAATAAATGACAATAAACTATTTAAAAATATACTATACACAATACTTTAAAATATTTTATTTAAATTTATTGTGTATAGAATATTTTAAAATGTTTTATTTTAATTTATTGTGTATAGAATATTTTAAAATGGTTTTATTTTAATTTATTGTTTATAGAATATTTTTAAATCATTTTATTTTAATTTATTGTGTATAGAATTTTTTTTTAAATTGTCAAGGTCCCCAACCTCTGGTCCGCAGACCAGTGCCAGTCCATGGCTTAATAGTCACTGGGCCGCAGGGCTGGAGAGGAGAAGGAGGGAGGAGGGGGCAGCCCCTGGGCAGAGAGAGCACTGGGGGTGAGAGAGTGCAGGCGCAGCTGCTCATGCCCTTGGGGGCCGAGAGGGGTGAGTGAGCCGACTCACACACCCCTGGGCAGAGTGTGCACCGGGGGTGGGAGAGCGCAGGCATGGCCGCTCGTGCCGTTGGGGGCCAAGAGGGGAGAGTGAGCCGATTCACACACACACACCCGTGTGCACATGTGCCCCCTGTTCCCCCTCCCCCCTGTTCCCTGTCTACACTGGCCGAGCCATGCCCACCGGTCCACGGAATTTTCTTTAAAATGAAACTGGTCCCTGGTGCCAAAAAGGTTGAGAACCCCTGATTTAAATGATTTTATTTTAATTTATTCTGTATAGTATATTTGTTTTAATTGTCTTAGACTGTTTAAAAAATATTCTATCAACAATAAATTAAAACAAACCATTTAAAAATATTCTATTCTATTCAATCTTAAATATGTATTGTATTCCCTTTGAAATACCCAACCAAATATTTCTGGTTTTAAATCCATATCTTGCTTTACCATTGCTTCTAACCACTAACTCTTGAATAGCTGCTTGGACTGACCTAAGTACTGAATCTAATTCAGATATTCCTTTTTTTTAACTGAGAAATAAATTTCATAAAAGAAATCTGTATTGCTCTGTGAATCTACCTATGACATTCATTCTTGATCTAACTTACCACCGACCTCCGCCTATTCCGCCAAAGGTTGAAAACCTATTTCTTTCACCAGGCTGGCCTGGCCTGAACTTACGCTGCCTTTGTTTTTAGTTTAAACCAATTTTAATTTGGGGTTTTTAGGGGTATAGTTTTAAAGGGGTATATTTTAGCACAGGGCGTTAGTGTTTAATATAGTTTTAATTATTTATTATTGTTATATGTATACGTTTTTAAATTTCCTGTGCACCGCCCCGAGTCCCTTTGGGGAGAGAGGGCGGTTAACAAGTCTAATAAAATGAAATGAAATGAAACTTCTTAGATAAAAACTATATCTTTCCTGTTTGTTGGTAGACATCCTTCCTGAAAAGACTATACATTTTTGGGTGAAAAACAGAGGTCCCTTCTGTTACCTGTAGTGTAGTCCTCAGCTTACAACCACAATCGAGTCCAATATTGTTATATTTATTTTGCAGTTAGTATTATTTAACAGGATGAAGAGGCAACGAGTATGTTGAGGGAGTTTGCAGCAATATAGAAACTTCCAGAAGTATAATGGACTGGCAGTATCCGACAAAAAGTTAGGTTGTGAGTACTATGCAAAACCCATGTTCTCATTAGAAAAAGGTATTCATGTTTCTAGAGAGTAGAAACATTTCCAGATTGTGCCAGCAGGGACAACTAAGGAGCATCAACAAGCATCGCTCAGAAAAAAAATTAAAGAAACATTTTCAATCAAAAGCATACCTTATTTATTTAGAGAGTAGTAAACAACAGGAGCAGGATGCTTTAACCAAATCCATAGATAAGTCAACTGACAAATATTTATCCAGTACTTTCAAAGTATTTTCTATTGTTTATGATCTGACACAAAGAAGCAATCCATTCTCAGACATTGGAGTGCAGGTAAATTTTCTAACTACAGTTGGAGTAGATTTGGAAGTTGGCTTGCATTCATGGAGATCACGGTGAAAATAGTTGAATTCATTGTGAATGAAATCAAAACCACCATGTTTTCAAGGATTATTGCAAAGAATCTAAAGGTGTTCCTAATAATCGATGAAGCCTCAACACTTTCAATGAAAGCAGTTCTGATAGTTTTTGTTAGTTGAGGATTCAGAATGCCCAGCAACCATTTTCATTGAGCTGTTGGAATTAGAGAAACAAGATGTGGAGACCATATGTTCTGCAGTGATGGGAAATCTGTGTAAAGTTGGGTTTACCACCGAATATCTGCAGAACCGGGTGCAGTTCAAGGTGCTAGTTCTCATCTTTAAATCGCTCCATGGCATAGGGCCTAGTTACCTGCGTGACCGTCTCCTGCCCCATACATCTCTCAGACCTATACGCTCTCACAGAGTGGGCCTCCTCCGGGTGCC
>JAPKID020003602.1:0-12239 GCA_026931265.2 Tropidonophis doriae
CTTTAAGTCTGAAGGACTTCAGCTGGCTGGAGAAGTCTGGGAGCTGAAGTCCTTCAGACTTAAAGTTGCAAAAGTTGGGGACCCCTGCCATAGAGGTTTCTTTTTAAGTATGGATAAACTGTTTTTGTACACAAAATTGCAACACTTTGAAGCCATCATATACCAAACACCCAAAACTGTACCAAGAGAAAGTACCTCAGTGGTAGTGCAGCCTCTAATTCCTACATTAGATCAAACTTCCCACTAAGAAAATAATAGAAAATAGCCGAGAACTGTCTTTTATTTCTGTGTTTCTAATTCAAGTTCTCCAAGAGAAAAAAAAAATTGGGGGGGTGGAGGAGGCATCTTTTCCTTCAGCTCGTGATGTATTCGTGTAAATAAATTTCCTCCTGCAGCCTTCTGTTAAATAATATTTTTTGCAGATTAGTTCTGTACCTCTGATTTGGATGGAACCTCTGTGACTTACCTTGATTAGAACACTTGGGATTTTTAAGACACTAGAGAAGCAGAAGAAACTTTTAATATGGAGCTACATAGATTACACAAATATAAACCCTTAAGAATCTCCTGTTTTTTTTAACATTGGAAAGCACTAGAATTATGTCTTTTACTTGGAGCAGGGGTGTCAAACCCACATCGTCACGACTTCGCCCTCCCTTTGCTAAAACTGGGGTGGGCCTGGCCAGCGTGTGACACATGTGGCCTGCGGGCTGCAAGTTTGACACCCCTGACTTAAGAGAGCTACAAAAATATGCCTTGTTTTAGGTTTTCTCAATGCATAGCAGAGGTAGGGAGATGTATTTTGTTGTGGGTATATTTTTAGATACAGACGGCAATTCTCTGGCTCAATTAAAAAATAACTGTGAGTTTAGATCTCCCCTACTTAAAAGGGAGACAACCAGGAAATACCAGGTTGGTATAAAGTGGCCTCATAAAACTATTAATGTAAATCAGCCAAAACTAAAGCTCCAAACAATTCCAAAGGTACTCATAACTCTTATTGTTTTGCAATATTTATTTTACTTAGTGAAGAAAAACTGATATCATGCTTTATATTATTTCAGCTATTAATAACAATTCAGTCTAATATTGCTTCTTTGTCAGCATGCATGAGGGTTATGACCTAGCAATGCTTGTGAGTTTTTTTACTTTCTCCAATGAGGGATTTTCTCTTTGGACTAGAAATTTAGTTCTTTTTTCCTCTTGATTGTGCTCGATTCTGCCAAGCTCTTGTGCTTTTTTTCCTTAACCTTTCTTTACAGATGTATGTTCCTGGGAAGCTTTCTGATGGGAGCCATGTATTGTTAGATGTAGGGACAGGCTACTATGTAGAAAAGGTAAGACATTTATCAACTTCTCTGAGGCTGGTATTGAAGGAGTGGCACAATTCCAAGGAGGCAACAGTGAACAATCCATAATTTAATATCGCAGGAAATGCGGAGAACTGGTCTTCCACCATGCAGGCACAGTTGTTCAGGAAGTGCTTGACTTACAACTGTAATTGAGCATTGGATTGCTGTTACAAATCGGACCTCATTCGGGTCATTAAGCAACTACTGCAGTTGTTAAGCAAATCTATTTTCCACAATGGGCATTTATTCCCAGAAACTGGAAATGTTGGGAACCAGCAAAAATTGTCATAAAGTGCAGTCACATCACTAGAAGGTGCTGCAAACAGCCATAAAGCTGGGCTGGTTGCCAAGCACCCAAAATATGACCATGTGACCAGGAGCACTACCTCGGACCTCCGCCTTTTCCACCAGCGTCTCAAAACACATCTATTTCAACAAGCTGACCTAGCATAACCACCCGATATGACTCTCCATTAGCTGTAAATTTTAATTAGAGGGATTTTAAAATGTTTTTAGCACAGGGTAATTAAGTTTAATAGGGGTTTTAGTAATGGTGTATTTGTATATGTGTATTGACTTTTAATCTCCTGTGCACCGCCCTGGGTCCTTTTATAGGAGAAGGTGCGGGATATAAATTTAATAAAATAAAAAAAATAAAAAAAATAAAACGGCAGGAGAAAAGGGGCCTTTTTACCTTGGTAGACTTTTGAGGATGGTTAGGAAAGAACTGCTATAGAACAAGGGAATTAACATTCAGTTGCCGCTCCATAGTTTTGTGTTTTAACTTCTCTAACTGCTCATGTTCTGTCACTCCTTCCCAAGCATTTACCTTCTTCATCTCAACTTGTCTTATTTCTTCACAGCTTTGTTTGTATGTTTTCTTCTTTGGCCCTTTTTTTTCTTCAATTACTCAGTGAATGTATGAATTTATATGGGGAATCTAAGTCATGAATCTTGACTGCTGTGATATTCCTAATGATATTAGAGGAAGCCCATCCATCTTCCACTTGCCAGCTGTCTCTCTGTATGCTGAGGCTGCCACTTCTATGAAGAACATTTTTGGAGTTGCAGACCTAATCCTGATGGATATCAGATTGGGCAATATGTAGGTAAAAATACTACCTTGATTTTCTATGGAATTAAATTGGATTTTCACCACGAGGAAATGCTACTCATGCACTGGTTACCTCCCTAATGAACTATTGTAATGCACTCTACATGGGGCTGCCCTTGAAGATCCTCCAGGAGCTTCAACTGCTACCAAATGCAGTGATGCAGGTAGTTATGTGCGTCCTTAGAATGGAACGTGTTACACCTTGGCTCCATAATTGGCATTGGTGCTGGTTTGCTTTTGATTTCAATTCAATGTGCTGTATTTGACCTTTGAAAGACAAATGGCATGGGGACACGTTATTTGAGGGATTGCCTCTTTCAAGTCACAAAGGTCCATTAGGAGGGGCCTATTATGAGTTTTGTCTGCTAAAAATGCCATCTGATGGGACCTGTTAGATGGGGCTTTTGAATGCCCTTTGGAATATCATTTCACCTGAGGTGATATTAGCTCTAATGTTAGTGCTAATTAAGAATTCCCTCATAACAGGGTTCCTGCAACAGACTTGAGATTCCATAGAAATAGGGAGCTAGCTAGGGAGCTACACTGTGTGTAGGATGCTGGTTTATTCTCCTGCAGCCATATTTCTATCTATATCTGTCTAAATTGTTATATTATACTGCTGTTTTATATTTATTTTACCTGATATTTTTTTACTGTACACTGCCAAGAGTCATATGCCTGAGATGGGCAGTTATATAAATTCAATAAATAAATAAAATAAAAATGTGTTTGTAAGAAAATAGTAGTATTAGGGTTCTGAGTAGGGCAAATTGTAGTCTGAAAGAAATATTTGTCTTTTCTTAAAAAAAAAAAATCCAGGAGGGTTGACTTACACTAGAATCTTGTATAAAATTCCTAAGAGACTCCACCGTGCCTTTCTTTTAATAGCTGAACAATATTTTTTTTCAAAATATGTTTTTTCCTTCAGTGGTTCCTAGAACCAGCTTATGAAGACACATCATTTTTAAAGCCTTTATAAAACATGTACTAAATGAACTCTGACTATTTTCAAGTTAACTAAATCATTTTCAGATGTACGCTTTATATTGATAAGTTATAATTACAACCAAGGCCTTACTTTTTTTTTCAAGCTTAGAGCTTATAGATAATGTCAACCAATAATTGCCTCCAAACTGCTCAGGAACTGTAGGTGTTCTTTGAGCTCGCCCAGAGATTCTATCCTTTGGTGTCTCAATTTTTGATATAACAGAAATCTTTCATCCCTTTTCCATTAAAATAAGAGGAAAACAACTGCCTCCCCTCCCCCAGCATTTATCTGTTTATGAATTTTTATCAGGTAGTTTGCAAGGAAGCAAACAAAAACCTTTAGCCCTGCATCGCTATGTGAGGCACAGCAACAAAGACCTGGGAGAAGGTCTCCTAAATAGGAGAGGAATGCCTATCAAAGGAGATCAGTTGAGAGCAAGGCATTCCCAAATCCCATGGCTTTGGAGACCCCATGACCAAGATGATAAAACTAAATGGAGAGCGAGGGAAGGAGATTAATTGTCCACGCCACATTAGCTGGACATGCTGATTTCAGGCAGAAAAGAATTACTGATGCTCAGCACAGGAGCTGGGAGAGGCAGGATGTGATGAGGGATCCCTCTCATTGAAAATATCCCATCCCTCTGGGCTGCAGAATTGTTGCTGAGCTGTTCAAATGTAATCCAAATGCCAATAATGATGCAATTTGGAAAAGCCCTTCCACCCCCCACCCCCACAATATAATTTAAGTGGGATTGCATTGGAAAAAACTTCAACACTTTGAAAATGGCTAAGAGGCATGGCATTCTATTGTCTGACTAAAAACGCACCTGGATGCATGCTAAGGTGACTTATTTTCTCCTGCCCCCACCATATGCAAGCGCTGTTAAATCCTGGTCTTCTTCATAGGAAGGACTGTTCATATTACTTTCGATGAGAATTTCACATTCCTCCCTCACTCTGCCCTACACATGCAGAACAGAAGGTAACTAACCAGTGTCATAACTTCACTGTATAAATTAAGCATTGCTGCTACACAATGCCCTGCAAAGTGTGAACCAGAACCCGCTGTGTGTGGAATGACCCGAGCTCCCATCTGTGGAAACACATGCCAGACTGTATTCCTCAAGTGGCTATCAAGCTGCTGCACAGCCGGGGAGATGGATCTATGAATGCAGAACAACTCCCTCTCCTCGTGTATTTCCGTATCTCTGTGCTGAGGTGTGAATGCCGGGGTTGGGACTGACGAGGCAGGAAAGAGGAGACCTGCAAACTTGCCAATTAAAGAATGTTCTCAAGGGAGTTGTCAGAGGGAGCTGCCCTGGGGCTGTGGGGCCTAGAAATGCTAGTATGGTTTTGAAGGCACCAAGCCTTGTGTAGGCGGCCCCCTTTTCAGCAAGAGGGGAGAAGCAGAGGGCTGTTTGTTTATCTTCCTTGCGGCTTTGAAGACAGACTTGCACTTGTCTCTTTCCTGTTGGGAAACATGGGTGATTGCAAGAACAAGAACCGCCTACTCAATCCTCACACACAGTTAGTTAGAAATGACACAAACAGCAGGTGCCCTGAAGACAACAGCCGGCAAAACTCTCTCCGCATTCCTTGGAAAGCAACAGAGAAATTTCTGATGTATAATATTCTATTTATGTCAGAGAAAGAGAGTGCTCTGCAAACTCAGGATCAATTTTTTTTTTTTTGCAAAATGGAAAATTGAGACTCAGATTTATTTATTGTATTTTCCATCGGCTCGATAACCAGAGTTATCTGTTTATGGGTTGTTTGTATAAAATTGAGTCCTTTGTATAAACAATCTTTTAACACGCCATGTTTCCTTTTAGTTCATTATGGGATGGTGTGGTAGTGTTTAGAATTCAGTATCGCAGTCTATTCAGTTCACTGCTAAGAGTTCGAACCTGACTGGCTCAAGGTTGATTCAGCCTTCCATCCTTCTGAGGTTGGTAAAATGAGGGTACAGAAATATGCTGACTTTGTAAGCTGTACAGCACTATGAAGCTTTATATAAGTCTAAGTCCATGATGGCAAACCTATGGCATGGGTGCCACAGGTGGCACATGGAACCATTTCTTAGGGCATGCGAGGCGTTGCCCTGTCAGCTCCAGCACGTATGTGTGCGCTGGCCAGCTGATTTAGGACTTTTTTCGCCCTCTTGAGGCTTCAGGGAAGCTCCTGAAGCCTCTGGAGATGGTGGGGGGGAGGCTGTTCTCACCCTCCCCACGCTCCTAGAAAGCCTCTGTAGCCTGGGGAGGATGAAAAAAGTATGCCAAAAGCAGGGGGTTGCACACATAGCATTAATACTATGGCACGCCCACACATAACCCCCCCCCCTTTTGGCACGTGAGCCAAAAAAGGTTAGCCATCACTGGTCTAAGTTCTATTGCTGATTAATCCTTCATCACAGTGCAATTTGATTAAGAGTCATCCTATGTCATCTGTTTTGATATTGATTTTGTGCTTCTGTATTGCAGCGTGTCAGAGGTCCTGTCCCATGGTTTAATACTTATAAAAAAAACAAGTCTAGTTATAATGGTAGTCTATGCTTAGGATATTTCCAATTTGCATATAAGGATGTTAATTACTGAATTCTATATTTTACCTCCTTTTCCCTGTGCATAGTTTTCAAGGAATGCCTTGTGTCAGCTATATGTTGAGTGAAGCATTTCTTCAAGCTTTTTCATGAAGTAATATGGTCTTTTGATTCCAAAGGATTAATTCTAATATCTTGCTCTGATGGTGAAATTGAAAGAAGGCATAACCTTGGGGAACAGGAGAAAGAGTTGCTACCAATTGTCAGATTAAAGAAATCTGAGTCTGGGGCAGATCTGTAATCCAAGTAAGCATTTCAGACAAAACCCTCCCTAATTTCATGATGATAACAGAAGGGAAAATGCATTCAAACTTGAAAAATTCTGTTACTGTTACCTTATACTAATAAAAATCATGTTAGCATTCGTGGCTTTTGTTTTTTAGTCTGGTCTACCTTGAAGGGTTGGCAGGTGATCAGTTAATGCTAGTTACCAAAGGATACATCTGCATTGTATACTAATAGTATTCATAGGATTTAAACTTTATTGGAAGATGAAGCAGTAGGGAATTATTACAATTAATCACCTTTACTGTTCTTCTAGACTACTCATCTTGACCCTGCAGCTCAGCTTTGGCTGAAAGACCATATCAAATGGTTTTCTGCAATATGGATCAATGCTGTTGGCTTTGCTCTAATTCTGTTGAACAATAATATAACCAAGGCCTGCAGCGCAGTCTTAAATTGATGTTCTGGTAAATGGATTTTTATAACTGATGGCTCATAGTAGAATTACAAATGTTCTGTGGAGAGCAATCCTAGTTTTATCAATCCACTCTAACCATCTCAGGGCTAACACTCTCAAGCACTCTTCCCCTAAAATATTTCTGATTTCAATTTCTATGTTTACTCACAGCAGTTGGTGGCCTGTCTGTTCTTTGGGACATCATCCCCCAGTGCCTCACAACTGTGTACATGGAAATGCATGCATACGTACATACATTGTACGAAAGTCCAGATAAGATTTATTTCTAAACATCCTATATTTTTTCCCTGTATCTTCTGTTATTATTTTTTCTTAAAATAACAGAAAATAGTTGTACAATGTTTTGGATTGGTAAAAATTAGAAACCTTCCATCTTCTACCACCGGAGCCTTTAATGTTGCTGTCATTTTAGTGTTGAACAATAAGCTGGAAGGCAGGCTGAAAGATGCTTTTGCATACCACATAGATTATTATTAATGTAATGTAATAAAAGCATTATGAATGTGTTCATTTTAATTTGGATATGCATTTGCTTAAAAGTAAGCCTCTGAGTATTCATAAACATACCGCAAAACACCACAAAAGGAGACATTTTTAGAGGAAGGGTTATAAAAAGAGATTTTCTGGAACTCCTAAAGGCTTTTTCTTTCTTTTTCTGAGAAAGGATAAAGAACAAGGGTTACCACAAACGATTGTTAACAGGATTTCCAGCTGTTCTTTCCTTTAGCAGCACCCAATATTTACCAAAAGATAATGATGGGTTAGACATGACAAAGTGCCCAGCAAATCAAGTGGGGAGTAGACAGTTGCATTTATTCTTCTCCATATTGCATAGTGGTGGGAGAGGGCCATTCATCAGTTTAGAAAGCAGATTTCCTGATGTCTGAAAAAAGACAGAGGCGTCATCAAGAAAACACCAATTCCACAATGGCATTGTGTGATCGCCTCAGCCCCCACTTTAAAGTGTGTCAGCAAAATGTGCCAATTTCCTATGGAACAATGACTAAAAGCATCCTTAAATATGAGAGTAGGCACATAACTGGAGGGAACATGGTGGAGACGTCATCTGAGAATCCAGGGTTAAAATTTCCGGCCCTATCTCCATCAGCGTTTACAGGGTTAGAGGTTTGTTTGTCTTCTAAAAGGTAAAATGCCTGCATTAAGCCCATTAGAGGCTCAAATCATTTATTGTCCATATTTTACAAGACAAAATAACAAGTGGAAAAAGACATGATTGGTTTGGGGCAATAAAAGCTGAGAGTGTCTGGAAACTGGAGAAAAAAGAGTCTAGAGCCACCTGCAGCCTATGCATGGAGGGGTTTCCACTTCTGCTCCCAACCAGAGGTGCCGCTTGGAGATCTGATGCCAAAAGCATCTGTATTGTGGTTGAAACCAGAGCCATCTGAGAGTACATATGGTAAATCTATCCATTTTGATTTTTCTCAGTTCTTTGAATCTGTCAAGTTGGATTCTTCTCAGTTCCTCATTTTCTAAATAGGTCAAGTTCGGTTTGTCAAAAAAGAAGTTTGCTAAAAATGATATAAAATTGTTAATGCAGTTGGATGTCCACTTCTCCAAACAAATGCCCTTTTCTTTGTCCAGTGTACATTTCCCCCCTATTTCTCTAATGCCTAAATTTTTGTATATTATTTTCATAGAAAAATGAATTTTGTATGGGTTAATGCGTTTTCTTTAAAAGGCTTATTAACTGCTTTGCAAAATTTGAAGTTTTGCAGCTTTCAGATCATAGTTACATTTCAAAGTTATGTATTCAAAAATTCAAAATGAGATAAATCAGCAAGCGAATGAAAATTACCCAACTACCCTACAGGAGAGCACATAGTCAAAACAGAAATCTAAAATTTCTGGTTGCTCCTTAAAACCTGAACCTGTAATTTTACTCATGGAAATAGGCAGAAAATAATTGAACTAACTGAACTTATGCTGCTTATTGGTTAGTTTCCCAGTGTCTGACAGTTATGGTGCTCCTCCTTTCCCATAAAAAAAGACTGCATTGTCCAGAAAATAATAGTTATTTCAATTTCCCCACTGTAGGGAACTTTCATAGTTGCTGAATCTATTTCCATTCTCTCTGGGGCCATTTCTGTCCTGATATCTTGCCATAGTGACGTGCCTTCAGGGAGCATAAGGTAGGGGCAGATGACAAAAGCAACATGGTACTCTTCTCCTTTTATATTATGCATGACATCATATCATGATGTCATGCATGTAAAAAAGGGATAGAGTTTGTACCATGGCAGCACTACACAATTTTAATCATTTTGACCCAAGCATTAGGTTGTGCAGATATTTCTATTCCTTTGCTGCTTTTGTCTAGCTCAGTAATTAACTTGGAGGTGCCAAGTGGGGTAAGAAATGGCTGACTAGCTGCAGTTGTACTGGACCGTACTTAGTGGTGGAAGTTCTCCTTGCTGTCTGGTGCCCATTGAATGGCAATGGCAGCCAATCTGTTGAAGAAAATCCTATCATGAGTGGCACATTGTCTACGATAAGTGTTACATCGGGCAAGGAAGGACACACAAGGAGTAAAATCAGTTCTTTATTGCAAGGTAGCCAAGTAAACACACAGCCGGCGGAGGTCCCTATTTAAGGAGCCCATCGGCGCAACTAACCAATCCTAGCTGACTTTAATCATCCAATCCACTTGCTCCAGTGCCTGCGGACTGGAGTGGAAACCTCTAACCTTAGGATACAACAATAAGTACATATCCTCAGATCAGGAGCAAATGATATGCAACTCATTCAAACAGATAGGATAGAGGCAGGATAGGAAGTGAGTCTGGAGGGCAACAAAATGTAGGGTTGTATTCTAACTAAAAGGGTGAGAGTTGCTGTAATTAAGCAGTACAGAAGGAATGCTGAGAGCATTGAGCACTGAGAAATGTCAGGAAACAAATTGTGCAGAGGTGAAGTTTCACAGTCAACTCAGCAGATGTTTTCAGTGCATTGAATTACATGGAAAGTTTACTTTAAAAAAATCTGTCAAAGGGAGAGTAGACTTGAAGGCAGTTAGTGCCAGGTTTAGACATTGAAGTAAGCTATAATGCAATTAGCTTGGATTTTAGCTTACTGAGCTGGCTGTTAACTTGGTTTTGGTTTACTGAACTGTCTGAAAACAGATATTGTGGATTGTAAACCATAACCTATGGCTTAGGATGCTATACAAACCCAGTCAAGGATAGGTTTTTTTTAAAGCATGTTGTTAAATAAGCTATTGATTATCAACATGCATGAATTAATGACATAAATCAGAGACTCCAACTTGGGGCATACCCATGATGAGTGAGAACACTGTGGTCAATAGAGGTGTAGATGTTAGAATGCAGTATTGTATGCTGACTCTGCCTACTGCCAGGAGTTTGATCCTGACCAGCTCAAGGTTAACTCAGCCTTGCATAAACCACTTAGAGTTGCAGTTAGTTCAGAATGCAGCCATGCGGGTGATTATGGGAGCCGCAAGGCACTCCCACGTAACACCACTCCTGTGCGAGCTGCACTGGCTACCTGTGGCCTTTTGGATGCGCTTCAAGGTGTTGACGACCATCTTCAAAGCGCTCCATGGCTCAGGGCCTAGCTACATGTGACACCGCCTCCTGCCCCATATATCCCTTCGACTGATCTGCTCCCACAGGGAGGGACTGCTCTGGGTGCCGGTGGCCTGACAATGTCGGCTGGCGACACCTAGGGGGAGAGCCTTCTCTGTGGCGGGCCCCACCTCTGGAATGACCTACCCCCCCGAATTACGTACCATCTCGGACCTCCGCCTATTCCGCCAACGTCTTAAGATGTTTTTATTCCAACAAGCCGGCCTAGGATAACCACCCGAAACTGAGTTCTAGTACCGCAACTTTTAATTAGAGGTTTTAAAAAAGGGGTTTTAGCATGGGTATATTATTTAATAATTTTTAATAAAGGTATTATGTTTGTATTGTTTTTAGTTGCCTGTGCGCCGTCCTGGGTCCTTTTTCAGGAGAAGGGCGGGGTAGAAATTTAATAAAATAAATAAATAAATAAATACAGAGGGTTTTTAAAGCACTATGAAGCAGTATATAAATCTAAGGGCTATTGCTCTTGCTATTTTCATTCTCTGACTTCTTTTGGGGATTGCTTATTAAAGGTAATGAAAGCCAGTCATAGGTTACCTAAACAAAACTCCTTGAACTAACAAGACCATAAGAAATAACATGTTCACTGATTTAACTTTCTAATTTATCTTGAAATAACAACATATTATGAATGTTATTTATGTGAAAAAAATGTATAGAACAAGTCATATAGGACCAGCAATGAATCCAAGCCAGTTCCCATGTTAATTGCCTACAGTATTGTTTCCACTCGTTCTGGGAAGTTCTATGTTTTGGTGAGATACAAATAATACTATTTGAAGATGCTACGTCTTCTGCTTCTTCTTACTTCTAGCCTTTTTCTTGTCTTCTCTCTTCCTGTTTTTGCCTGCATTTTGTCCCATTTTGCCAGTTAACTGTTTCTGATGTTTGTTGAAGTTCAAATAAATAACCACCAAGCTACATTTCTCGCTAGCTGAATAGAATACTGTGTGCGCATGCTGTGATCTGCATATATAGGAATTGACGTGTGATGTGCTGGATGCAAACTAAACTGGAAATTATTCAGTAATTTTCCAACAGATAAAAACAAAAGCATATTTCATACAATCATTGCACCACAGAATCAAAGAGCCTTCTAGACCAACTGCCTGTTCTGTGCAGGTTAAGTCATTTCAGACAGCTGGCTATCCAGTTTATGCTTGAAGATCTTTAGTGAACATACCACTTGATGTTGCAAGTTATTCCAGTAATTGGCAGTAATTACCATCATGAAATTCCTTCTAAGCAACGTTCCTGTAGTTTCAACCCTCTGCTTTTGGCTCTGCTCTCCAGAAAGATAGAGAACAAGTCCACTTATTCTCTTTATGACATCTGAAGATTGTTGTCCTATTTATATACAGTACTTTCTTTTGTATGCTATCCAATCATTTAACCATTCCTCAAAAGGTTTCTAGTGCTCTTACCTTCTTGGTAGTCATCCTCTGAACTTGTTCCAGTAAGCCCACATCCTTTTTTAGTCTGTGTTCAGAGTTTGCAGTGCCTATATTTGAGTACAGCTGGGCCCAACCAAAGTAGAATAAAGTAGGATCATTACTTCTCATGATCTGAACTGTGTGCTCCTGTTAATGTAACACAGAATAACATTTGCTCTCACACTTAATTCATGTTCAGATTGTGATTTTAAAAAATCACATCTTTTTCATATGCACTACCATGTTTCCCTGAAAATAAAACAGGGTCTTATTTTCTTTTGACCCCTGAAATTAGCGCTCGGCCTTATTTTTGGGGAGGTCTTATTATTTTTGAGATGCAGGAGGTGTCATCTTTAAATCACTCCACGGCATAGGGCCTAGTTACCTGCGTGACCGTCTCCTGCCTCATACTTCCCTTAGAC